>OX578151.1:51718747-51786247 GCA_951213105.1 Amaurobius ferox
TAAGGTTGGGAGGTATATTTGCGGACTAATCTGCGTTCAACGACGGTAGAAGGAATCTTAAGGTTAGTCTCTGAGATAGAGAGAAAAATCGATATACAACTGAGAATGGAAGGACTTGAAAAAAAAGTGAAAGTAAAAAGTATAGTTTATCAAAGTACCCCCTTTTCATATTTTATTAACTTAAATGTATGAAAAATGTATTTATTAAAATGCATGTAACATGAACGCATAAAATACTACTACATGCTAACTTTGGAATTTCTAAATGTTCCGTTTCTCGAGTTGTTTCCCCCTAAACGTGTACATTTATATTGTTGGACTAACATGGGTTGGTCCAATAAAGTTCAAAATCCAAAGAGTTAAAATACATACCAAAATTTAAATTTCTAGCCTCGCAGGTTCTGAGTTAGTCCCTAAAAATGAGTACATTCCTATACCGTGTCCTATACGGACTAGCCCGATAAAGATCAAAATCCAGATAATTAAAAGGTATCATGGAATACACTATATTTGGACTTTGTAGCTGCTCCGATTTTCAAATTATTCCTCAAAAGCGAGAATATTTTGAATTACGAACGAGTACATACCATGCGAATTATTGCGCAAGTTGGGATAGCCTGATAATGTTCATAATGCAATGAATTAATGTATACCATAAATTGCAATGACGTTCTAAATTTGGACTTCCTAGCTGCTCCTGCTTTTCAGGTATTCTAAAAAACGAGTTCATTCCTATGACGGTCCCAGAAAGGACTAACCTGATAAGATTCAATATCAAAAGAATTAAAATGTTCCCCAAAACACAAATATATAACAAATTTCCCGTCACTATGATTAATGGAACTTGATTAGTTAGGGCTTCAAAAATTTGAATCAGACTAACAAACAAACAAACACCAGTTTAAGTGAAATAAGATATTGTAAAAATTGATCTGCCACATTATTACTTTCCTTGCATAGTCCGTACTTGCGATGTATAGGGAAGGTATTGTGATGAGGCAAAAAAATTCGAAATTGTGTTTTTGACGGTAAAATTCTTGACGATAAATTAAAATTTCAAAACCCTTTTGAGGACGTTTCAAGCACCCTTGAATTTGAATCGAACATTTTTTAGGAAATGTCTGTGTGCATGTCCGTGAATTTGTGGAAGAGATATCTTACGAACAAATGGAGCGTGAAAAAATTATATAAAAGCAGCCAGTATACATCTTACATAAAGTATTCGAAAGGTGATAGCGCTAACTGGGCTGGAGTAGTGTAGCTTGTAGCACAGCTGGGCGTATTGCAAGAGGCTTTGTTTGATTCCTTGTTGCAACCGATTGAATTTCAAAGCTGAAAATATATCTTACGTTTCGTTATATCTTTCTTTCATTTAAGGGCTATTACGTATTTACATATTTACATTCTGTAAAAAATATCTTGGACAAAATACTTGGTTCTATAAAAGAATATTAGGTATATACTAAAATTGGGTAAGTTCTTTGATAAGAAAAGCCATATAAAAAAATTTACATACATTTTTAATGTTCAAGAGCTATATAAAATATTATTTTAAAATGTTATTTATAAATGATAACAAAAATGCAACTATATAGCCTTCCTACTCACCGGAAGCAGAATGTATGTAATCTCTACTTGTTGAAGACGATTGAGTCTTATTTTTTGCATTTAATATTTCAAAATCGGGCTGATAGTATGTAAAATCTCTTCTAAGAAGCTCAGTGAAGTGGCTATTAGTGCAAGATGTCTTGTTATGCGAAATTTCAGAGAAGAGACATTCACAACATTAAGTAATACGAATCTATTCTCCAGCCATTTCATCGGCTTGGCGTTTTCTTAACATTTATCTTTATGAAAGTGGCAACCGAAATCCTTTGAAAAGGATTCATATTGTCAACCAATGGCATCACGAGGATATCAAAGCGAGTAAAATTCGCTATCGCTTGTTAACCTCTTGATCGCAAACGCATAGCTCGTGTGTCTTGCATGAAGAATGATGACGTAAACTCCAGTTGCATCAACCGTACTTGTTTAAATCACGTACTTGTTTAAATCATGTTTTGAATATGTTTTTGCTTTCTTCATAATCTATTGAAAACAGCGATTTCAATAGGGGTACTTCAAACTTTTACTCAGTTGGGGTACAATGTGTTTCGTTCGGGATGTCATTAGCCCCTTGGGGGGTGGGGGCAAGTTATTGTCGGAGGGGGGGGGACATAATTAAGTTTGTTATCAATCGAAACATTCTATCAAGCCCTTTCATATCAAGGTTAACATTCTATAATTGTAATCATTTGAACCCGATTTTTCAAAATTTTCTTGTAAAATTAAAAAAAATAGATAAAAAATAATAAAAAATAAAAAAGTAATAATAATAGTAATAATAAAACATAGAAGCTACTTAAAAATGGATCCTGGTATAAGAAAATCGAATTGAGACACACACCAGTTAATCGTCCAAACAGTTACCCTACACCTTTCTGGTAGGTCGGACGGTCTGGGTCTCAACAACAACAACACACCAGTTAATTTAAATAACCGTCTGTTTTACGTCTTATATTTTGTCGATAAAACTCAAATAAAAGAATATAATTAAATAGAGAAAATATAAATTGTGTAGGGAAAAGAAAAACTTGAGAAACGTATATAAGCACAAATAAAATGATAAATATCATTTTATATACATACCATATGATAAATATCATTTTATATGCATATGATAAATATAATTTTATTTGTGCCTATATACGTTTCTCAAGTTTTCCTTATCTTCAGCGCAAAGTGTATTTTACTCATTGTGTAGAGTAAGTTACGTATTGTTCATATGAGATTTGTTTTGCTTTTCCCATTTCACTCAATTATTAACACAAGTATTCAACTCATATTCCTTACGGCTTGACAACACCTCCACACTGCAATCAATCATAGAGATCTGAAAGAAATTCGATAAAAAAATTCTTTCGAAAAATGTTCCTAGAATAAAACTCCCATCACTTGCAGAATAAGAGTCAAACTTTCGCACAGTTGGGGGGGGGGGGGGGGGCGCTGGGTTCATAAAAAATGGATTTCTACGTGGCAGGCATAAGGAGGGACGATATGTTTGAAGACATTATTTCCGGCCAAGAAATGAAACTTAAGCCTGGAATCTTAGGAGCGGCAAGATTGAAATACCACTACAATGTAGGACAAGGCACACTGCTGTGCGCAAGTACACTAAAATTCATTTCAATTTTTTTTCTTTAGAAATCTATCTTTTATATTTACATATATATATATATATATATATATATATATATATATATATATATAATATATATATATATACATATATATATAGGTATATATATATATATATGTATATGTATATATATATATATATGTATATATACATATATATATATATATATATATATATATATATATATATATATATATATATATATATATATATATATATATATATATATATATATATATATATATATATATGTATATATATATATATATATATAACTATATATATATATGTATATTTATATATATATATATATATATGTATATATATATATATATATATATATATATATATATATGTATATACATATATATATATATAAGAAATAAAATGAAAAAAGAAAATATATAAGTGGAATGATTGTGTTTACAGGGTTGCAGAAAGGTCAAGGGGGATTGCGACCCCTATTTCCTGGTTAGAAGCTAGCTTTGACTTCATGAAAAAGCTCCCAGAGACTCTGCACGCCCGAAACAACAATCGATCATGCCCGTGGGGAAAAAATGGCCGAATCCCAGACAACATAAAAATGATCAAAATAACAAAAATTGGAAATTTTACTAACCAGCAAGACGAGAATCATGGAAGAGTTGCATAAACTACTTCATACTTTTTGGGATTGTATTTCTTTATCATATATATATATATATATATATATATATATATATATATATATATATATATATATATATATATATATATATATGCATATATATGTATATATATATATTTATATATATATATATATATATATATATATATATATATATATATATATATGCATATATATGTATATATATATATTTATATATATATATATATATATATATATATATCTATATATATATATATATATCTATATATATATATACATATAAAAATAAGTATATCACGAACGGAACTCCTATTTAAGTAAAGGGGAAAACAGAAACCTTACAGATATCTATACCTTATATATATCGATATATATATATGCATATATATGTTTATATATATATATATATATATATATATATATATATATATATATATATATATATATATATATATATAGATATATATATATATATATATATATAGATAGATATATATATATACATATCTATACATATATATATATACATATATACATATATATATATATATATATATATACATATATATACATATATACATATATATATATATATATACATATATACATATATATATACATATATACATATATAAATATATATATATATATATATATATATATATATATATATATATATACATATATATATATATATATATATATATATATATATATATATATATATATATATATATATACATATATGTATATATATATATATATACATATATATATATATATATATATATATACATATATGTATATATATATATATATACATATATATATATGTATATACATATATATATATATATATATATATATACATATATATATATATATATATATACATATAGATATATATATATACATATATATATATATATATATATATATATATATATATATATATATATATATATATATATATATATATAAACATATGTATATACATATATATACATATATATATATATATATATATACATATAAATATATACATATACATATATATATAGTTTGAGAACCACTTTTAAGCAATTAGAAAAAATACATTTGTTCCAAAATAAGTTCGACAGATATACCAGTTTTATCTTACGTGAAGTGAAATCTCTAAGATCTGATCTTTGAAATGTTAGTAATTTGAATAATTGCAAACATTAGTTAATTTCAAAACATATTTCATTGTAAAAGGGGGGAGACGTGTAATTGAAATAAATGGACAGGGTAATCAATAGATACCACTGAAAAATATGGTAAATTCTATACAGTTCATAGATACAATATAAAAAAATAACAGTTAATGAATAAAATTGAAAGATATGGGCAGAAGAAATATACGACACACGTGATATAAATAGAAAAAAAATCAAGAAGTGGGTGACACACACACACACACACACACACATATATATATATATATATATATATATATATATTCACACACATACACACAAACACACACACACACACATATATATATATATATATATATATATTCACATACATACACACAAACACACACACACACACATATATATATATATACAGATATCATTTGCACTGTATATCATCTGTATATCATATGTATATCATCTGTATATCATCTGTATATCTGTATATCATTTGCACTTCTTCATTTTTCGCTTTCATTTATATCACTTGTGTCCTACACTTTTTTTGTCCATATCTTTCAATATTATTCATTGATTGTTCATCTGCCATACTATACCTATGGATTATATGGATTCTCCCATATTTTTCAGTTGCACCTCTTGATTACCCTGCAAATTATTTCAATTACAACCTCTCTGGTTCTGAAAATGAAATACGTTTTGAAATGTACTAACGGCAGCAATTATTGACATTCGGATTACAAACATTTAAAAGATAAGCTGTTAGCGATTCCACTTAAAGTAGGGTAAAACTTGCTTGAGATATTTTACTGATTACATACCGAATATTTTGTTACTGCTAATGTTAATATCTGCCCTTTCGTTCGTTTTTCATTTCAGCATCTTTTAGCAGCTTTTTTTATCTGGCAATATTTCCATATCAAAAGTGTTTTTGCATTGCTTCATCTCAGAAACGTTTGAAGATACTCTATAGAAATAGTCATGCTTCTCATGTGAGAATGATAAAATTAACTGTATAGTATAGTTTGATATTCGGTACAGTTATAACATGTAAAACCATGTTTTCTCCACCAGAAATTAAATCCCCTTTGACTTCCAAGGTGATTTATCCAAGGAACTACTGATACAGTAGCCTTCCTTCCGTTCCAGGAGTATATATTTTTATCCGTTTTCCAATACTACTCGTGATTTATTTTTCATTAATTCAGTACAGATTACCATTTAATTAATTATTTAATTTTGTTGCAGAAGCATTTTGTTAGAAATATTTTATCTAAACGCCGTTTTGTAAGTGTTACTTTCGCATACTACGGAAAATAGTACAGAAAGTATTTAAGTAGAAGATAAGTACAGTATAGGAGTATAGTAGAGAAAGTATCACAAAAATTTTCGACTTCGAGATTTTGATGCCAATATATATGTCTTAGGACTTTTTGAACACGTTTTAACTACTTCTAGAGTGATATCCGTCTGTTTGCATGTGATCGATTTATTGTATACACGATAGCTGTCACAGATGTTAAAGGATTTTTACGAAATTTTATATCCGGCTTTGTAAACGAAAAATCTAGAACTAGATTGAATCTTTTGAAATTCGAGGGTAAACTTCGAAATGTATTCAAAATTTTGTATTTCTTTAACATGGTAGCATAGGACAAAATCTGTCATAATTATGCGTAAAAGAGGTTATTTATGATCAATGATCAAAAAACTTGTAGTTAAAAATAGCCGCGATGCAATTTTTATGTTTTTGGTGTCATTATAACTGCCTTTGGGAGGGGGAGGGGGGGGAGGGACCCTTCTCTGAGGGAATAGATTGTCAAACTTGGTTTCAATGAAGGGTAACATGCTATAATTGTAATCATTTGGACCATATAGATTTTTCAAATTGCTCCTTGTAAAATTTGCGAGAAAAAAACCCAACTTAAAATGCATTCAGGTATGAGAAAGTCGAGTGGAACCACAGTCTAGTTAATTTTCATTTATTTTACAGTTTAAATAGTTTTCATTTAAGATGTGTATATGTGTAAAGTGATAGAAATACTTTATTTGAGATCGAGGCATATATCATCAAAGGCTTTATTCTAAACTACTACTACATATTATGTTTTCAGAAGAACATTTATACTCCATTTACTAAATCTAAACGATTTTTTACTTTTTTAAGAGTTAGGCTATTTAACTTTTTATCTTATTATATAAATGCATTCAGGTATGAGAAAGTCGAGTGGAGCCACACTCGAGTTAATTTTCATTTATTTTACAGTTTAAATAGTTTTCATTTAAGATGTGTATATGTATAAAGTGATAGAAATACTTTATTTGAGATCGAGGCATATATCATCAAAGGCTTTATTCAAAACTACTACTACATATTATGTTTTCAGAAGAACATTTATACTCCATTTACTAAATCTAAACGATTTTTTACTTTTTTAAGAGTTAGGCTATTTAACTTTTTATCTTACTATATAAAAAGTACTGTACTATTTCCTCGTTATTGCAAATTGCTTGTGCCTTAGTTATTTGTTTTCTTGATGTCGAAGTTTTTAAATATTACATTTAAATTTTTCTCTTTATTCCATTATTTATAGTACATGTATTTTTTGCTGCATCCCTTCAAGGAGTATATGACGCTAAGTATGCTTTAAATAGCCCAGTTTTTATCATAAAATTTCTTTTTTATTTATACTTAATTCTTTGCTTAATATTTATTTCTTGTCGTCAATACAAGATTTTCTTTGGACTGAAAAGATTCCATCTGTAAAAGTACTTTTTCTTTGTTTAAATTTGGAATAAAATTTCTATTCTGTTCTGCAGTCCAGCTTTCGAATTACGAATCTTGATTTTGCTTACAAATATATAGTTATATTTTTGGTACTAGCTTTTTTTATTAAATTTTGTTTGCAAGCTATTCTTTTGAAAAGAGATCTTAAAATGTTTCTTTAAAGTGCTATAAATGTTTCTTTTATGCTCTTGGCAACAGTTTTGCAACACCGAAGTTTAGCCACATGCGTTTAGTTGATTTGTGCTAATATACACGTACTCTTTCAATACCATTTCACAAATACCATAATTCCAACTTTTTTCGATCGTAATTTTTCATCAATTTCTCAAGTAGATTTCGTCATATTCTCAAATAGATTATATTACAACCATTTTTCATGAAATAGCCATATATTTCTTCATAGAAAATGAGATTATGCAAACAAAAATTTTCAAATACCTCGATTCCTTATCATGCAAAATAAAAAATATTCTTTCTAGTTTTAGTTTTTTACATAATGTACTTACACATTTTACAGAACAGTCTATGAAATTAAAATCAAGATTAATTTTTAGCTATAGTATTATTTGTACACATGCACCTACTGAAGAGGGGTTTGAGTATCTTGATGATATTCTGAATGGTGAGATATAAAATACAGAGGGTGCTTCTGATGTACGTTCTATGGAATCGGTAGAACTACCACCTTTACTTGGTGAAGTCAAATCGGGCGTAAAGAAGCTTAAAATGATCATGATCTTGTACAATCCGAACTGCTTAAAAGCTATGGATTAGAACTTCTTAAGTAGATGCATGTTTTGATGGTTAATATCTGGCAAACAGAACAAATGACGTTGGATTTAAGTACAAGTGATGTTCAATTCTTACAAAGGAAGATCATATGATCTGTTAGGCATTAGTTTACGCTGCATTTTATATAAGATTATTTCCAATATTTTGTTTGAAAGGCTTATGTGGAATAATACATTGGAGAGTTTAAATGTGGCTTTTGCAACATAAATTCTACAAGAGATCTAATTTTCAGCCTATGGCAGATTCTTGAAAAGACCCTAGAAGACGGTATTTAGGCTAATCACTTACTTGTTCATGGATTTCAGGGCTGAGTTTGATAGCATTGATACAAATAAGCTTTTTAAGCAATGTCAAAGCTGTGCATCCAGTCAAAACTCCTTAATGTAGTTATAGCTTCATATGGTAGATACGAAATCCAAGATTCAAATACAAGGCAGTTTATCAGAGGATCTCATTAAGAAAAATTGGGTTTGGCAAGGGAACTCTTTGTTATATGTTTTATTTTAACATTGCTGAAGAAAACTGTGAGACCAGAAATAGTTCTCACATTTGATGAGAAACGTTTATGTGTGGAATTTATGGTGGCCGAAAAGGCAGACAAATCTTGTAGTCTGGCTGGCACTAAAGTTTATTACGACCTGAACCTAAAGGTCAGAAGACTATAAATTTAGGGGTGCCATACCAGAGGAGCTGAGCTGGGCCTTGCTAAATGTGGAATGATGCCATTGGGTAAAGGAGTAACCGATAAACGCCAAAAAAAAAGTAAAGGCGGAGTAACCACAGCCGGAGGAAATCACAGCCTGTGACCCGAGAACGAGAGCAGAAAGGAAAAAGATGTCGACTTAAGAGCATACCAGGAGACAACCATGGCATTTTGACTTAGAAGCATGCCAGCAGAAACTATCACGATTTTGACTTAAGAGCACGACTAGAGAAGAATGAAAAACCTAACAGAATTGTAGAGTGTCCCGTAGAGGTTCCAAAATAATGGAGATATATCAATGTCACACACCAAAGAGTTATGGCAGTATTGAGACTGATGCAAGCCTTTGAGATATGATATAAAGCCTAAGACTAATTGGAAGGTATGTGCTCACCAATTATCGCAGATCGCAGACACGATAGTAATTTTAATAATTCTGGTCGGATATGTCCCCTCCGCTGCAATAAGTAATGAAAATAAATGTTGTTAATAAATGTTATTGTTTAAGTTTAAATGGTGTGATCAATTTAGCATTTTATTAATTAATTATTCTTTTACAGGACTCGCACGAAAGGTAAAATAACTGGAGGGTTTATAGAGGCACAACAAAGCAATGTACGATTTAATACTAATTCCACTATATGAGAATAACGGCCATGTCAATTTAATGAATTTAATATTAAAATAATAATTACTAAATGAATTTAAGAGTAAAAAGTTCAAATTTAAGTTATTTTATCTATTTTTATATACGTCCCACAAAAACGTTTTTAGAGACTCTAATAAAAATACTCAAGGATATATATATTTCAAATCCGTACAAATTTTCGCATATGCTGATGAATTTGACATTGTTGTTGGAACAACCTCAGCACTGAAAAAAGCATTTCTTGTTCTGCAAGTGTCTGCGAATAACATGCACATGAGAATAAATCTGGATGTAAATAAGAGTATATATTTTCCGCAGTAATAAAGGTTGCAATAGCTACCGCACCTCTTTCTTGAAATAGGGTTCCACAAATTCGAGACCTATTTGGTTTCGGAAGCGAATTGCAATAATAAAATTACTTCAGAAATTCAGAAGAGAGTTTTGGCTGCTAAATAGAAGCTTTTGTGCATTTGAGATGCCTTTTAAAACCATAATTCATTTCTAGAAAAACTAAATTGCTGCTTTAAAAGTCTTGTAAAGCCTATTTGACTTACGGCACAGAGGCATGGACACTTGCGGAGAGCGATGAAATGTATGCAGCGATATTTGAGAGAAAGATACCTCGACCCATATTTGATGACAGAAGAGAAACAACCAGTAAAGAAGGAGGAATAATTTTGAACACTATAGAAGCTATAGAGAATCTGATATCATAAAATGTATTATAATTAAATATCTTTATTGGGCTGAACATGTTACAACAATGGGGGATGAGTGCCCTGTCAAAGGGATCTTTCTCAATAAGCCCCAGGGAAAGAGACAAAGGGGTGACCGAGATTGCGCTGAGTTAATGCTGTAGAGAAAGATTTAAGATTTTAAAGGTGATAAATTGGCGTGTCACTGCTTTTAATAGGAATGCTTGGAGTAATCTTCCAAGCGTGGATTAATTATTATAATTATTAAATTATTCAGAGGCGTGGACTCTGACAGAGAATGATGAAATGTATATAGCGATATTTGAGAGAAAGATACCTCGGCGCATATTTGATGACATAAGAGAAACAACCAGTAAAGAAGGAGGAATGATTTTGAACACTATAGAAGCTATAGAGAATCTGATATCATAAAATGTATTATAATTAAATATCTTTATTGGGCTGAAGATGTTACAACAATGGGGGATGAGTGCCCTGTCAAAGGGATCTTTCTCAATAAGCCCCAGGGAAAGAGACAAAGGGGTGACCGAGATTGCGCTGAGTTAATGCTGTAGAGAAAGATTTTAAGATTTTAAAGGTGATAAATTGGCTTGTCACTGCTTTTAATAGGAATGCTTGGGGTAATCTTCCAGGCGTGGATTAATTATTATAATTATTAAATTATTCAGAGGCGTGGACTCTGACAGAGAATGATGAAATGTATGTAGCGATATTTGAGAGAAAGATACCTCGGCGCATATTTGATGACATAAGAGAAACAACCAGTAAAGAAGGAGGAATAATTTTGAACACTATAGAAGCTATAGAGAATCTGATATCATAAAATGTATTATAATTAAACATTTTTATGGGGCTGAACATGTTATAAGAATGGGGGATGAGTGCCTTGTCAAAGGGATCTTTCTCAATAAGCCCCAGGGTAAGAGACAAAGGGGAGACTGAGATTGCGCTGGATTAATGCTGTAGAGAAAAATTTTAAGATTTTCAAGGTGATGAATTGGCGTGTCACTGTTTTTAATAGGAATGCTTGAAGTAATCTTCAGGAGAATGCCAAGGCACACTCTGCATTGTTGAGACACGAATGATTATCTACACATTACTGGGATGGGACAGGCTAGTGGTTAGAGCGCGGGGATTGCACTTAGACGACCCGAGTTCGATTTCCACCCCTTTCCAAACTATTCCCGTGTTCACGCGGAGTACGGGAACATTAAATATGTAAGTCTGTAAGTCCTTCTGAGAAGTTGGTGGTAGGGGAAGGGGGTACGGGGCCTGTGAAGATTGTCCCAACTGGGTTCTGATCAAAATTATGTGGCACTTCATGGCCGTTCAAGCAGATGCCTTACACCTTCGGGTAGGTCGGACGGTCTGGTTCGAAGAAGAAGATCTACACATTACTATAACCGCATGTGTATTCCTTTTTTAAATCATCTTATCCAAGTGAAATAACCACACATACACAGACGGATATATTTCCAAAAGCGTTTGAATTGCATTCAGGATGTCTTAAAAATTGTAATTACTTTATTAATAATATTAATTATATTTAATATCAATAAATGCTTTAAAATAACATTTTAAAATAGATAATTAGTTCATTTTTTTAAATTATTTCTTAATTTCTTAGTTTTCTTAAATCTTATATAATTTTATTAATTATTTTATTCCATTAGATAAGAATCTCTGTTAGAATCAAATTATTTCATACAGTAATACATCAGTAATAGAAAAAAACACTATATCGATTTTTTAAAACTATGGTATATAAGGATATTTTTTGTTTAAATGTACAACTTTATGTACACATATAACATTTATGTACAACTTTATGTACATATATAACATTTTCAATACTTTATGTACATATATAACATTTTTTACGGAAAACAGAAACTTTCACAAAACTTTCCCTGTACAATATACCATGCAAGGAGGGCAAGTAAAACATTTGAAAATCACTGATATAATGTATGTGAAATAAAAATACCATGCTTTAAGAATAAGTTCCGAATCCATGATATTTATTTTATTGTTGGTTCTTCATCCTATTCGGATATCAATCTTTTTCCACCTCATATTCCGTCTGAGCCTTGAAATATATTCCCCCACAAAACAAAAACTCTATAAAGGAGGAAATTTATTTTCAATGAAATCGCGCGGCCCAAATATGCGAAAGTTTGACTTTTATTCGCTCAAGTGATGGGCCTTTATTCTTAGCATCTTTTTATTTATACTCTATTGTATAAAATATATTGTTTTTTCTCCACAATTTTCTAAAATGAGATCATGACTGATAAGCATCATGACTGATAAGCATCATCACTAGTACATTGATAAACTGTAGATAATTTGCTAATAATATCCTTTAATATCCTAGCATCTAAAATTTAAAATCCGTTTTTGTTTGTCTACCTATTGGGGTCTGTACCGAATTTCATGAAACGTTCATGAGCAACCTAGGTAGGATTCAACTTAAAATTTAGGCTTCCGTGTGTCTTTATGCCTTTCTGAATGTTTATTCACTTAAGTGCTTTTTCGCCGGAAAAGCAATCTTTAAGCGTCCTTGAACTCGAATCGAACACTTTTGATGTGATGTTGGTAGGCGTGTATGTTAGTGTGTGTGTGTGTATGTTTGTGACAAACATTCGGATTCGAGTATTAAATATAAGGACACATTTCAAGCAGCAATAAACTCGAATCGAACTTTTTTGAGGGCGTAACTGTGTCCTTGTGTGTGTATATGTGTGAGTCTGTCAGCGTGTGTGTATGTTAGTGTGTGTGTATGTTTGTGTGTGTATGGTAGTGTGTGTGTGTATATATATTAGTGTCAGTGTGAGTTAGTGTGTGTGTGTACGTTAGTGTGTATGTTAGTGTGTGTGTATGTTAGTGTATATGTTAGTGTGTGTGTGTATGTTTGTGTGTGTATGGTAGTGTGTGCATGTTAGTGTGTGTGTATTAGTGTCAGTGTGCGTTAGTGTGTGTGTGTATGTTAGTGTGTGTGTGTATGTTAGTGTATATGTTATGTGTGTGTATGTTAGTGTGTGTGTGTATGTTTGTGCGTGTATGGTAGTGTGTGCATGTTAGTATGTGTGTATGTGTGTATTAGTGTCAGTGTGCGGTAGTGTGTGTGTGTGTATTAGTGTCAGTGTGCGGTAGTGTGTGTGTGTATCTTAGTGTGTATGTTAGTGTGTGTGTATGTCAGGGTGTGTGTTAATGTGCGCGCGCGTGTGTGTTACTGTATGCGTGTGTGTGTTACTGTGTGCGTGTGTGTGTTACTGCGTGCGTGTGTGTCTTACTGTGTGCGTGTGTGTGTGTTATTGTGTGTGTGTTACTGTGTGTGTGTGTATGTTAGTCCGTGTGTCTGTGAGCCTATGAATGCGATATCTCACGAATGAATGGATCGTTTTAACGTCATTTAATATGATTCTTACAATCAATGAATATTGGAACCCTATTGGTTTGAAAAGCGATCGATCGGCAAGAAGAATTCCAAATATTGAAATGAATTTTTTATAGAAATCTGTGAAAAATGAGGTCATTCAATAATGTGAAATGAATATTAATTTTAAATGAATTTTTATTATAGAACGAATGACAAAAACTTTAGAACACTATAGTTTGAAACGTTCTTGACATATTGCACGTTTTCAAATAAATATATCTAAAAAATTAAATAAAATTGACAAGTACTACGTATCGTCAAGTATGTAACATTTGGATACAAATTTCGCGAAATATCGCCAAATTGGTGATTTTTTTAGAATGGTGCCAAATTGACGGCAGTGTAGCTAAATCCGCAATATTTTGAACTGTCGCGTTAGATTTGCGGGAAATATGATTAATACTTAATATAATTAATAGTTAATTTAGTACTTCTAACGAGTTTTACATGTTGCCATAAAAAAAAAAAAAAAAAAAAAAAAAACACCAAAGTTTAGTATACTTTTCATTCAACGATGTCGTGGATCCTGTACATCTTTTATAAAAAGTAAAGTCGTTACATTATGTAATGAAAATCAAGTGCTGTATAAATTTGATTTTTTTTAATTCGCGGCACATTGTTTCGCAGTGAGGATATAACCCGTACACCCGTACCCGTACCCGCACCCGCACACCCGTACAGTAAATTGTAGCAAAGCGCTAGAAGCTTTACCACTATCGAGGCTACCGATGCTATCGAGGCTTGAATCCTAAGGATCTAATGTAGACAAACGGAGAGAAGGGCATTTGCTATACTAAAAGATATACCCGTCATATGACGAAAATAAGAATTTGCGAAACATTACTTTACATTTGGCGTCATGTTTAACAATTTGTTGACATTTTGGTCACTTTGGCAACATTTGAAATAGTCGTTAAGTTGGCGACGTCCCATTAAATTTCTCGAAAACCGTTATGGTCGGACGGACTGACGGACGGAGAAATGGGCAATTTTTATTATAGTCTACTCTTATGTTTTTTCCAAAATATTGAACTTTCATCAATTAGTCGTCATTTCATTGATTTAGCGTCGGTTTCATCAATTTAGCGAATTTCTATCATTTGGGTGACATTTTCGTCAATTTGGCAGCTTTTAAAATGTCAGCAAGTTGGAGATAGGTACAGTGACCGCCGGTTATAAGATTCAGTGGTTATAAGAAACAGCCGTTTATAAGACCCAAAACGACAGAAACAAATACAAACTTCGTTTTAACATTAAAATTGTGTCGCTTATAAGAAACACGATTCCGCTTATAAGAAACAGTTTTCTACAGAAAATTTGTTGATTTCCTTGCGACGCGAGTGTTAAAAAAAATCGATTTGTTTAAGGTTATTTGAAGGACGAGTTGTTATCTCTTACCTCTGGGCGTACGAGGAGGGGGTGGGAGTTTGCTATGTAACAAAGGATGACAGAGAATTTCGCGGTAGAAAGGCTTGGGGGGAACAACCGCAAACCAGTAAGAAACGAGTTTTAATCTTTTGGCAGTTAAGGAAACGTACTGATAAGGAAAGGCATCTTTGCTTATGCACTCAAATAATATTCGTACAGCTTTAGTTAGTCATTTTATGTTTTGCTAGTGGAAGCATGTCGCAAAAGAGAAAAACCCTTACTTTGCTTGAAAAGCAAAGTTTACTTAAAAAGTATGATTCTCTACCTCCGTGTCGTCAAAGAGAAGCTGTTTCTGCATTAGAAATTCCACACTCAACATTATGTAAAATCCTGAAAAGCAGAAATGAAATTTTGACGCCAAATTGTAATCTTCAAGGAAAACGGAAACGAGAAGGAAAGACAGCTGCTATAGAGGAAGCACTCTTACAATGGTTTTCTAACGCCAGATTAAAGAACGCTCCTATCAGTAGGGCAATTTTACTGAAAAAAGCAGAAAATTTTGAGGAAAAATTGGGAGAAAAAGGGTTCCGTGCGACTGATGGTTGGTTAAGCGGCTGGAAAGAACGAAATAACATTGTGTACAAAAAAAATTATGGTGAGAAGCAGGACGCGGACTCCGAGTCGGCATCTTCATGGATTACGCAAAGCTTACCACCTCTATCAGAAAAATACGCTCCTCATCAAATTTTTAACATTGACGAGACTGGGTTCTATTTTAGAGCGATGCCCGAGTATACAATGATGTTCAAAAATTATCTATCCTCCGTTGGAAAAAAACAAAAAGATCGAGTTACAGTTCTGTTAACAACAAATATGACGGGAACTGTAAAAAAAAGCCCTTTAGTTATTGTCAAAATCAAACTGATATTTTACTTATATACATTTATATTTTAAATTCTGTAAAACTGTGTTCAATAGTTAGTATTTACAATGGAAGGACGATATATGAAAAATTTCCGGATTTAAGAAACAACTGCTTATAAGAAACAAAACGAGCGAGACGAACGTGTTTCTTATAAGCGGCGGTCACTGTATTCCGACAAATTCGTCACCAAAATTTTGCCAAACGTTACGCATGCAAAACTAGGTTATTCTCATAGAAGATACTTATATTCTTTCCAAGATATTGAATTTTCGTTAATTAGTCGTCATTTTCATTGATTTAGAAGCGTCATGTTTATTAATTTCGCGACGATTTCGTTAATTTGGTAACATTTAAAAAGTTACCAAGTTGGTGATATTCCGCCAAATTCGTCGACAAAATGTCGCCAAGCGTTATGGAGGGAAAAATAAGTTATTCTTATAGCAGATAAATGACTATTGGCGTTCAAATACAAAAGTATTACCCAAAGTATCATTTCTCATGAATGGAACGAGCTAAATTCACGAAAATTATGTCACCAAATTTATCGGATGATATTTACATATAAAAAATAAACATATTTCACAATAGCTAATATATATTTTAATTTATGTGATTTTTTGATAAATCTATTTGAAAAATATGTAATATCTCGAGAACGGTTCATGCTAGCTATCTAAAGTTTATGTCAATCGTTTTCTAAGGAAAAATTACATAAGAAATGTCTATTTGCGCAACTTTATTAAATACTTTGATGTTTTAATGATTTTTTCAAAATTTCACTCGAAAATTTAGGGGTACAGTGACCGCCGGTTATAAGGTTCAGTGGTTATAAGAAACAGCCGTTTATAAGACCCAAAACGACAGAAACAAATACAAACTTCGTTTTAACATTAAAATTGCGTCGCTTATAAGAAACACGATTCCGCTTATAAGAAACAGTTTTCTACAGAAAATTTTTTGATTTCCTTGCGACACGGGTGTAAAAAAAATCAATTTGTTTAAGGTTAACTGAAGGACGAGTTGTTATCACTTGTCACTGGGCGTACGGGAGCGGGTGGGAGTTTGCTATGTAACAAAGGATGACAGAGAATTTCTCCATAGAAAGGCTTGGGGGGAACAACCCCAAACCAGTAAGAAACGAGTTTTAATCTTCTGGCAGTTAAGGAAACGTACTGATAAGGGAAAGCATCTTTGCTTATGCACTCAAATAAGATTCGTACAGCTTTAGTTAGTCATTTTATGCTTTGCTAATGGAAGCATGTCGCAAAAGAGAAAAACCCTTACTTTGCTTGAAAAGCATGATTCTCTACCTCCGTGTAGTCAAAGAAAAGCTGCTTCTTCATTAGAAATTCCGCACTCAACATTATGTAAAATCCTGAAAGGCAGAAATGAAATTTTGACGCCAAATTTTAATCTTCAAAGAAAACGGAAACGAGAGGGAAAGGCAGCTGCTATAGAAGAAACACTCTTACAATGGTTTTCTAACGCCAGATTAAAGAACGCTCCTATCAGTCGGGAAATTTTACGGAAAAAAGCAGAAAATTTTGCGGAAAAATTAGGAGAAAAATAGTTCCTTGCGACTGATGATTGGTTAAGCCGGTGAAAAGAACGAAATAATATTGTGTACAAAAAAAATATGGAGAGAAGCAGGACGCGGACCCCGAGTCGGCATCTTCATGGATTACGCAAAGTTTACCACCTCTATTAAAAAAATACGCTCCTCATCAAATTTTTAACACTGACGAGACTGGGTTCCATTTTAGAGCGACGCCCGAGTAGACAATGATATTAAAAAATGATCTATCCTCCGTTGGAAAAAAACAAAAAGATCGAGTTACAGTTCTGTTAACAACAAATATGACGGGAACTGTAAAAAAAAAGCCCTTTAGTTATTGGCAAAAGCAAACGTCCGAGCTGTTTAAGTGGAATAAAAAAATTGCCAGTGATCTACGAAAATTCAAAGAATGCCTGGATGACAAGTAGAATTTTTGAAAACATTTTGTTAAAGTGGGACAAGGAACTGATGGGAAAAGAAAACAATCTTTTAGTCCTTGACAACTGTTCGGCTCATCCTGTAGTACAGCTGACAAACATTGAACTTTGTTTTTTGCCACCCAATACAACTTCCATCATACAGCCTCTTGACCAAGGAATTATTAAAGCATTTAAAACTCTGTATCGGTCAAATTTGCGCCAGAAAGTAGTAAATGCAATTGATGAAGAGAAAGGATCGGCTTCCGAAATAAGCAAGAAAATAACCTTGCTTGATGCTATCCATATGATCGCAGGCGTATGGAAAAATGTTTCTGACATATGCATTTTTAATTGCTTCCGTAAAGCAGGATTTTTGAAAAATAATGTTGACATACCAGCAGAAGATGAAGAAGAATTAGAAGCACCTTTCGATTAGAAGCACCTTCGGATTCACATCGACGAAAATTTGCAAACATCTGAAGAAAAAAGTGATAATGACATAGTGGCGGAAATTCAGAATATTTGCAATGAAGAAGAAAATGAAGACGACGTTCCACAAGAAGACAATTATCCTACAGCCAAACAGTCGCGAGAAGCCCTAACTATAATTCGAAAAACTCTTGAACACAGAGGGGCATCAGAAAAAGTTTATGGACTATTTTATGATTTAGAAATGGATGTACGTAAACTAATCACAGACTCGTTATCACAAACAACACTGGATAAATTTTTTGCTCTTTCTCAGTATGTATGAAAATGTACTATGCTCTTATACATAAATGAACGACCTATGAGTTTTACTTTTATTCTTATTTAACTACATACTATATGCATATAGATTATATTTTAAGTTGTAAGGCTTAATTCGTAAAATAAGAAATATTTTTGAATGCAAAACTATATTTACAAATGTATTATGTACGTACTAATATTTTACTTATATACATTTATCTTTTAAATTCTGTAAAATTGTGTTCAATAGTTAGTATTTACAATGGAAGAACGATATTTAAAAAATTTCCGGATTTAAGAAACAACTGCTTATAAGAAACAAAACGAGCGAAACGAACGTGTTTCTTATAAGCGGCGGTCACTGTATTTCTGAACATTCGATTATGTTTAAAATCAATAGGCTTCCAGTAGTCATGGATTGTAAATTTTGTACCAAATTTCATTCAAATCGCTCGATCCGTTCGTGAGATATCGTCTCCACAGACTCACTGACACACACATATTTTCACACACACAGATATCACCTCAAAAATGTTCGATTTGTGTTCAGGGATACTTGAAACGTGCCGTGCTCTCCCGTCGAAAACTCGAATTCGAATTTTCGACACCGTTACAATACTTTACTTTTTATACTATGTATATAAGGAAAGTAAAATGTATTGAACATCGAAAAGTATTCGAATTCCAAATTATGACATATAAGCATGTGTTAAGATCCCCCGAACCCCTTTTGAACGCTTCTGGTAAGATGCCCATCTGTGTAAGGGAATGTGTGTATGTATGTGAGTTCAGGCAGCTGAAACCCAAGAAGTAATATTCGTAGAGCTATGAAATTTAATGTATGGATATATTATCTAATAAACGGAAACTTTACTGATTATTAATATTTAATGCTGACAAAGGTAAGGGAAACTAATACTCTCCAAAATTAATTTCTACCTTTTTTTTTAAGTTTTATTATGTCAAACAGTGCATGAGGGGCTTAGCGTTTCAATGGAAAATCGGTTCAGTTAGTTAGTATTCGATGCTATAAGTGTGCAAAGTTTCAAGCCTCAAGGGCATAGGGCCTTCTGTATGGTTTATATCTGGGATCGAAAATCCTCCTCCGTTAGGTTCTGTCCTGTGGTTAGTACTATAATTGTACTAAGATTTACATCTCTAGTTATCCGGGGGAGCTTTTGGAGGCCTGGAAATACTTTTCAAACCCCCATCATTTTATCCACCCCCAAGGAGGAAATCAAAAATCTGGTACCGCTCGGTTTTGTCCAATAATCGATAATATAAGTATGCAAATATTCAGCCAAATAGATTATCCGAAATCTGCTGAGAGGTCTGAAAAAACGCAGATACTTCAGACAATTATTATATAGATTCAATAATTTACAAGTTTGATTAGAACCCAATATATTCCAAATGAAACATTTCGTAGCATTATTTCCTAATTAGGAACAGATAGTTTCCATATAACATTGATGATAGTACAGTGAATGCTTGAAAATAACATATTGAACTACGCTGTTGAAATAAAGGGTTTTGAAATAGCATATACGCAGTAACACTGATTAGCAAAATGATTCCATATCATCTGCGTGACATGTCTGTTGCCAACATAAAACTTATTTCTGTTTTTAAGTTTCATTCAACATTTAATGCTTTTAAAGGTGTTAATTGGCTATTTTCCATTTCATAATGTTTTGTGAACAACATGTAAAAATGTCATGTGTTATTCAAAAATATTATGAAATGTGTGTGTTTTACTTTTTTTGGATAAAACATAAAATTTATATTTTATGTTTCATTCAACATTTAGTGCTTTTAAATGCGTTAATAGTGATTTTTCATTTCATAAATCTTTAGGTATACACTGTAAATTATATGTATTGTAGGAGGAAGAATTCCAGAAGTTCTTTACGATGCATAAAGTTCTTTTGTGTAAAGATTTCAACGAGAAAATTCTTCGGCAGTCGATGCTTATAGTTCTCAAATTAGACTTAAATATATTATTTTAGATCATTAACCGTACTCGGGATTTAAACCAAGCTCATATAGCTCTGAAACCTGAGAGTAAATCGATTAAAAACTGGTGGGCTTTGCAGCTAGCTGTGATGCCCTTGGTGAGTACATTGTATTTGCTAAGCTACAAACACACAATGCACGTAGTAGCACGAAATGCACGCTGCCTTTCAACATGACGTCTTAGAATATGTATGCGATCATCATGGTGCAGCAGCTCGCCAGGAAACACCACATGCTGCCAATCAGCACGCCAATGTCTGCATTCAGGACCTCATTGAATCCTGAGATATATTTGGTTGAGAGTCAAAATAATTCTCAACATTTGGCTTCAAGTTATCAGTCTTCTAGCAGTTGAAGTCAAATTATACTGGAGGATAAAGTATAACGTCCGAAAATGTTCTACCGCTTTGTTAATACCGTGGATGTCGCTGTGCAATTGCGGACACTATCAAGTAGAAGTGTCTGTTATTCCTTGAAGTCGTCCAATTTTACAGTCCAGTTCCTGGATTTCTGTGAGTTCAAGTCACATGCTGCCACATTTGTTGCATGTTGCCACATATCATGTTGCCACTATTTTGCCACATAGGTCCATTGTTGCCACATTTGTATCACTATCCCGGCATTTCGTTCGATTCAAGTGGCAGTTTCCGGGTAAAATATCCAACTTCTATCCTCCAACAATCCCTCCTGGCTTAATGTTCGTCCTATATTCTTAATGTGACCGTCTTCTGTAAGTGAGCATAGTGAGACCCAAGAAACATGCTTTTGACTCAATATCGATTCTTCAGTGATTGTAACATCACGTTCGATCCACCTATTCATATTCAAGACTGGAAAGTCCATAGGGGATATGCGCATTTTCAATGACATTATAATTATTTGCATGTCCCAACTTGATGCACATATTCTCTGGCAAGTTTTAAGCTAATACCACTAGTTCTTCATGTTGCTGCAGCTTTCACAAACAATATTATATTTGATAGTCACCCCCTAAACATATCCCACTCCAAAATAAAATTTGAAGTTATTTAAAAATTCATTTCAGACTTCCTTGTACTCTACACACACTTGATACAACTTGACAACACTTACACAAACATCAATCCATCATGCCCCACTGTAAAAGAATATTACGATAAAAAAAAATTTTCAGAATAAAGCCCCCATCACAGGGGGGATAGGAGTCAAACTTTCGCATAGTTGGGGATTCACACACACGCACACACACACACAAAAGATGGATTTATACATGCTGGGGCCTGAGGCGGGAGTTATGTTTGGAGAATTATTGCGTCCTGCAGAGGAATAACTCTTAAAGCTGGAATTTGAGGCAGAGAAAGATCGATATCATACTGGGAGCAGAAGACCTTGTAAAAAATTAGGGCCATTGAAAAGCATTTTGAAGCTAATTTGTTTTTGTTTTTTATCGTGTATTTTATTGAAAATTGTAATATATTTGCATGTTAGGTAGACTACTGAGCAATTTACGTGTGTGTGTGTGTGTGTGCATGTTTAAATATTTATTACTTTCCCTGCATACACAGTATAATGTTAGGGATCAAACATTCGAATTCGAGTTTTAAATGAAAGGGCGCATTTCAAGCATCCCTGAACTCTAATCGCACTTTTTGAGGTGATACCTATGTGCATGTGTGTGTATATGTGTGAGTATGTCAGAGTGTGTATATGCTAGTGTGTGTGTATGTTAGTGTGTGTGTGTATGTTAGTGAATGTGTATGTTAGTGCGTGTATATGTGAGTGTATGGAGGCCATATCTCACGAACGAATGGTGCGTTTCGAACGCAATTTGGTACGATTATTATGATTTGTGAAGCTCATGATAACTGTCAACAATGCTGCCCATTTCTATTTATAAATAAAAGTACTTAAAAGAACATTAACGTGCGCATGTTGTTGAGACCCAGACCGTCCGACCTACCAGCAAGGTGTAAGGTAACCGTTTGGACGGCCAGGAATTGCCACCCAATTTAGACCGGAACCCAGTGGGGGAGGCATCCACAGGGACCTTACCCTCCTTCCCCTACCGCCAACCTCTCGGAAGGACTTACGGACCCACATTTTTAACGTGATCGTACTCCGCATGCACACGGCGGCAGTTGTGGCAGCGTGCAAATCCAGCGCGCAAACCACAGGACTACCGCTCCGGAAATGTGCCAACAGCACGCGGTGTTCCCAAGTGGTGACCCACCCAAGTACTAACCGCGCCCGATGTTGCTTGACTTCGGTGATCTAACGAGAACCGGTGTTTTCAGCACGGTAGGGCCGTTGGCTCTTAACGTGCGCATGTGAAGATATTACACATTTTTTATTTCAAATAAAAAATATCATGAAAAATAAACAGTTTCACTATAATAATATAGATTATTCTTTTTTAATATTTTTTTAATCAGAAATGAATGGATACCCTCTTATCATGAGTCGTTCTTCAGATATTGGTAATTTTGTCTTTTTAGGATGAGCGCGATATATCTTTGAATAATCGAGCGTTTTGCATAAAATTTGTCAAGATGAATTTTCGAGAATAAGAGAAAGTCTATAGTGTTTTAAAGAGATAACATTATAAGACAGGCCAAATACGCAATTGTCATGTCACAATATGGAAATTTGTTATCATGCAGTAAAAGTCATATATTAGAACATCACATATATTATGTACACATTATATGTGAATCATCTTAAAACGCTGGGTCGGGCAAATGTTGAAAGAAATGTGACAGGTATGACGAAAGTAAGAAGGGAAGTGACATGATATTGTTATAAAATAGTAATCAGAAAATCATTGTTATACTTTGGGGGTCTTGATCACTTGACCTTGATGACATGACGAATTTGGCGATATATCGCCTACTTGGCGACTTCTAAAAACTTCTCGAATTTTGTAGGTTGACTAAGAAGTTAGAGCCGATGTGGTGGCCGAGCGGTCAAAGAGGCAGGCGTTTCCTCGTGATGGCTCGGCTGCTAGATTGCGGGTTCGAATCCCGCCTGCGGGCATGGATGTTGTTATGTCTTATTGGGGCAGAAGTCTGAGTTATACCTTCAGATGCCCCGGGTCTTTGACTAAACAGAAGCAGTGCACACATTCTTCCGTAATAAATATGTTAAGGGCACGACACCAACCAACCAACCAACCAAGAAGTTATATGAAGAAGTTAAATTGATCTCGAGTTACGTGCTTTCTTCAGAACCTTCGACAGAGGGTATGTTATATAACTTCGATATCGTTAAATTGGATAGTTGACGTGATAAGAGTAACATAATCTGCTTAATGCAGAAATCAATGTTGAAGACCCAGACTCGACTCGTCCGAAGACATGGACAGCTGTTTGGACGGCCGGGCAGAAACCAGTGTTAAAGACCCAGACCGTCCGACTCATCAGAGGACATAGCTCATCTATTTGGATGGCCGGTGATAGAAACCAATGCATAATTTTTATTCTGATCACCTTTAAACTGTATTATAAATTGTCAGCAGAGGCAGCTCGTGATTTCAGGAATGGGTGAAGCAGATTCAGTGACGGGATTCCTCTTTTCCTCGACAACAAACATCTTCAAATCACATTACGTTATTGGCACAAGTGTTATCAAATATTACCTAAAAAAAACCTAACGAGTCTGAAAAACTCCCCAAATAATAATAATAATAATAGTAACTTATTCAGTCGATAACTTTAAGTGACGCAGTGCTTATTCTGCGTCATTTGCTTCACCTCACGAGCCGCTGTAACGAAAAGTCGAACTAATCGCTTGCGTTAAAGGCAGGCTCACCCAGTGGAGTGACTGCAAACGTTACATTCAAATGTTTCATCGTCAATAACTTCGTCGTTTGTGGTCCGTTTTGAGCGAAATAAACTGCATTCTATTTAAGCGTCAAAACTGTTCAATAAAACGAAATAAAAGTAATTCAAAATACCAAAAAATATTAAAAACTTTTTTAGGTATCTTATACCACGTCACATCAACCTTTTCCCCATTCGAATATAAAAAAAATCTGATGTGGGCAACACATGACTTTCCTTATATAATGTAATGAATTTACTACTTTTACAGTAAAAAAAAATAGGTTTTTCTTATAGTAGATACTAATATTCTTCCCAAGATATTGAATTTTCGACAATTAGTCGTCATTTTCATTGATTTAGCGTCATTTTTATCCATTTGGCGAGATTTTCATTAATTTGGCAACGTTTAAAAAAAGTCGCCAAGTTGGCGACATTCCGCCAAATTCGTCGCCAAATTCTCGCCAAGCGTTATGCACTAAGAAATAAGTTAGTATTACAGCAGATAAATGACTATTGGCGTTCAAATACAAAAGTGTTATTTAAAGTATCTTTTTTCATGAATGGAACGAGCTAGATCCATGAGAATGATGTCACTCAATTTATCGCATGGTATTACATATGAAAAGTAACCATGTTTCTCAATAGGAAATATTTTTTTTTATTTTATATGACTTTTTGATAATTTTTTTGAAAAATGTACAATATCTCCAGAACGGTTCATGTTAGCATTCTAAAATTTATGTCAATCGTTTTCTAATGAAAAATTACATAAGAAATGTCTATTTGCGTAACTTTATTAGAGGTTTTGATTTTTTGACGATTTTTCAAAATTTCATTCGAAAATTTAGGGGTGTTCTGAACATTCGATTGCGTATAAAAACAATAGGCTTCCAGTGTTTATGGATTGTGATTTTTGTACCAAATTTGGTTTGAATCGGTTCATTCGTTCGTCAGTTATCGTCTCCACAGACTCGTTGACACACACACACACACACAGACACAGACACACACACAGACATCACTTCAAAAATGTTTGATTCGTGATCAGGGATGCTTGAAACGTGCTCTCCCGTCGAAAACTCGAATTCGAATTTTCGACTCCGTCACAATACTTTCCTTATACATTATGTATATAAGGAAAGTAATAATTTAAAATACCAAAAAATATTAAAAACTTTTTTAGATATCTTATACCACGTCACATCAACCTTTTCCCCATTCGAATATAAAATAGGTGATATTTCACATCAATGTATAATGAGTAGTATTACTCACTATTTTTTTTTAAATATCTAATTTCTTACCCAGATATAAAAGGCTATAACAATAGCTTTAGATAAATAAATTTGTACTACTTACTGATCACTTGGATGAAAATTGCTTGGCGATGCTAAATTAGGTGCTAATGAAACTTAGTTTGTCCATGATATCAGGTTCAGAAAATCTAAACAAAAAAAAAGGAATATTTAAATTATGAAACTATAAAAATTTATATATATATAAATATATATATATTTTACATAAATTTTAAGCCTAAGCCTTTCCCAATAACGTGCCTTTTTCTTTCATAATTAGTATTCCAAATTCCTATCTCATGTCCAGCACACGTGCAACCATATTGCAACCTCATTAAGTTCTATACCACGCCACTAATATTAACAAGTCGCAAACACTTACACAAATGAAAAAAATGCAGACTGCACTGAGATTTCGTGAGAAGTGGTCGACGATCAGGATCTCGGCCAGACCATATAACTACCTCTGTTGAAGTATCTTGTAATAAAGTAGAATTGTATTATCGAGAGATGTCTATTCCTTGGACTATTCAACCCAATTATCATATATATATATATGTAGGGGTTGTCCAAAATAATGGAAACACCTGGGAAAAGAAGGTTTTATGCCCATAATAAAGTGTTGGGAGACCTTTGGCAGTTAAACTGCTTGAATCTTCTTTGGAATGGATGCATACAAAGCCTGGATGATTGCAAGTGGAATACACACCATTCTTCATGCAGAAACTGTTCTAATCCGGGGAGTGATGCTAGTGGAGGATAACGGGATATGATCCTACTTTAACAACACAAACCACAGTGCCTCGGCAATGTTTAAGTTTGGTGATTGTGCAGGTCAGGGTCGGTATTTAACGTCCACACCATATTCCTCAAACCATGATTGAGCAGGTCCCGCTTTGTGATTGGGGCCTGAAGGATGAAATTCCCTGCAGGAAAGAATATCTTCGCAATAGAATGGACGTGGTCCCCAAAATGGTTACATAGTCGCTGGCAGTTATCCATCCTCAGTTATCCGTAAGGTAATAATGGGACTAGTGGAAAACCACGATATCACTGCACAAAGCATCACTGAACCGCCACCATGCTTTACGGTAGGAACGAGACAGTCGCGGTCTTAAGCTTCTGCAGCTGTTCTCCACACGTACACACGTCCTCGGCCGTCCAAATAGTTGCTAAGTCCAAGGATGAGTCGGACGGTTTGGGTCTTCAACACGTACATACGTCCAGAGCTGGGGAGTAGTGTGGAGACTGATTCATCAGACAGTATATGTTTCCAGGTTTTTTTTGTTCACGTTTTATATTCCTTGCACCACTGTAATCTCCGTTTGGCATTTCTCAGTTACACAAGGGGTTTCGCAATAACTACTCTGCCCTGAATTCCTTGTTGATGCAATTCCCTTTGTACCGTATGGGTGGAAACTGGGTTTCTGTAGATGCATATTAAGATGAGATGTCACCTTTGTCGCAGTGGTCGTCCTGTTTGTGATGCCAATCTTCTTTAATATTCTCCTGTCTCGGTCAGTGAGTTTCCGTTTCTGTCTACAATCTCCTTCTCGCAGACGACGTTTTGGCACGAACTTTGTATAATGTCATGACCCTGGACACAGTACCTCTCGATACCCTACCTAAATTTGCAATGACGGTGACTGCCCTATTTGGAATTCTGTCAGGTCGCTTATTTTGTCTTCAACTTCAACGTAATTGTGCAAAGAAACACCTCCAATGCAATCGAACGCAACTTTCGAAATATCAGCACAGCTGTTAGACAAAAAAATGGGGGAGTGAATAGTTCACTTCGCTCTGTTGACGACTCCTGTATATAAATATATATATATGTATATATATATATATATATATATATATATATATATATATATATATATATATATATATATATATATATATATATATATATATATATATATATATATATATATATAATAGTAGTTTGAAAATCCAATGAACGAAAAGTAAGAAGCAGCAACACGATAAACCTAAATTTCTAAAACACCCACAGAATAAAATATAACAACAAATCATGAATCAAATGGAAAAAAATACAAAACACGAGTTATCAAGTTATAGAAAATCAACAAAATTCAATGGTATGGAAACGAATAAAGAAAAACTTAAAAAATCAAGCTATATCGCTATACACGTGGAAAAAGGGCTAAGCCTAAAACAATGGAAATGTTCACTTCGTAAAATTGGTTTTCAAATCCAAGTATTTTGACGAAGCAAACACAAAATATGTATGTTTCTGAAGAAATAGATAGATTATATCTATAAACTATTTCTACTTGGACGACATACATAAAGAAGGCATAAAAAAGAAAACATGAATACCTGAAAATGCACAGCATATGTACAAACGAGTCGAAACCGGGAACTCTGAATGAAGAGACCAGTGTTGCCATTCGCAAAAAAAAAAAAAAAATGATCTACTGTTGCCATTCGTAAGTGAAAAACAGTAAAGCGAAAAGTTAAGAAAAAGTAATAATATACAAAAAGAGCTACTAAAAGGAGGGGGGGGGGGGGGGCTAATAATAATAATGCTGACGTGGAAGAACTTATATATATATATATATATATATATATATATATATAAATAAAAAATTATTTTATATATATATATATATATATATATATATATATGTGTATATAAATATGTATATAAATAAAAAATGAAAGATTTTAATCGAAAATTATGCATAAACTACTGTATGTACTAAAAAAACCCATCTCTAGCATATCTGTTACAAATGAGTAACTATAGACCAAGACTAAGGATAAAAATAGAAGGTAACATATCACTACAATGGAAAGGGGGATGAGAAGAATATAAGGATACAAAAATCAAAATTAAAAATATATAAACATAAATAAAAATAAAAAAGAAAACACGGCAAAAATGAGAAAAGGCAATAATAATTAGCAATAATAATCAAGGTAATAAAAATCAAGATAAAAGATTAAGACATAGAGAACAATCAATTGAAACTACACAAAAAATGGCGGTTAGTTCGAAATTGCATTCTCATATGGACAGCCATACAATTCGATTTAAAACCAATGGAATAGCCAGTTTCTAACAATGGCGAGAGTATTTAACTATAGACACCATTGGAACAGTTTACTGGCTAGTGGAAGGAGAAAAATAAATCAATTGAATTACAAATCAGAAAAATAATACCTCCTCTAACATAAATATGAACTCACAAGCATTGTTATCACGTGTAAGTTGAAGAAGCGACTGAGCATTTCACCTCACTTCGTCAATGCGATATATATATATATATATAAGTTCGTCTTCTTATTATTCGATTACGTAACAAAACATAACTTCTTGACAACATTTTTCAATAGTCGCCAAATTAACAATATCCTTCTAAATTTTCCTTCAAAAGTGACTAATCCATACAGAGATATTGTTTTTACTTATGGGCAAGTTATGAAATACAAATACATGATAATCATCATAAGATATAAAGGTCCCAGACGCAGTCACTGTTCAGTGACTATGAATTACTATTTCCTTACTAGATATAAACCTATCACATGACGAAGTGCATAAAGTTGTAATACATTCTCAACCATACGCCCTCGAGCTAACAGTAATCTCCTAATATATAATATCCTTGAACACATGAGCCTTGAGCTACATACTTACAAAACGCAATAAACTTTGCAAAACACAATTAACTTATGACAAAATGTACCTTTACCACAACCAGCGAAACTCACTATATTTGGAATTAAGAATATCAATTCCCCAAAGCGACAGTGATTATCAAAGGAATTGAAATTAATTTGCCAAGATAATGAACTGTCATCAATTCAGCGTCATTTTCGTCGATTTGGCGTAATTTTTGTCAATTTGGCGACATCTTTCAAAAATCGCCAATTTAACGATATTTCGCCAATTTCATCCGAAATTCATCGCCAAAGTTGATAAGTTATAATGAAATTTGTTGCTGAATGTTACAGAGAAGTAGACAGATAGACAGAGAGAAGGAAAGGATTATTGTTATACAGTATTACAATGCTGTTTTTGCCCTGGTTACCAAGCAGAGGAGCTTTAGTAAACAATGTATGGCATAATTTTATGAGTGTAAAAAGTTATCAAAATTATCAGTTTAAGAATAATTGCAATCAACAACGTTTTCCCACAAGATTTTCAAATCAAAAGGATTATTTTATCGAAATTTATAAAAAATTATGAGTTTAAGAGGATAATTTTGCGGTTTAAATATACTTCAAGTAGATTTTTATAATATAGTTACTTTTTCATTTAAATTTATAGAGAATGGACAAATTAATTAGAAACTATGTATAATTTAGTAACACGTAACGAAATCTAAAATTTGATAGCCATTAACCTGCTTCCATCGAGTCATAATAACCTGCTTCGGCCAGTGAAAAATAATACAATAAGCCGTTTATGAGTTTTAAGTGATCATGACAGACACATAGCTAAACAGAAATATTTTTCAATTCACATTGTGTAGCGGAAGGAAGGAAAATGTATATCATATTATACTCCATTTTCCGTCTGATTGTTTGAAAATTGTTTCATCGAAATACTATATACCTCATATTCGCAGTTTTGAATTTTCCTATTTTACATTCTAAGCACTCTATTTTAATTCATTCTAAACACTCTAATTTCCTGTTCTAAACAGTCTAATTTCCTATTCCTATGCTAAACACTCTAATGTTATTTATTCTAAACACTTTAATGTTATTTATTCTAAACACTCTGTTATTTATTTTAAACACTCTAATTTCCTCCTCGAAGCACACTAATTGCCTATTCTAAACACTGTAATTTCCTTTTCTAAACTCTAATTTCCTATTCTAAACACTCTAATTTCCTATTCTAAACACTCTAATTTCCTATTCTAAACACTCTGATTTTATTTATTCTAAACACTCTAATTTCATTTATCCTAAACACTCTAATTTCCTAATCTAAACACTCTAATTTTCTATTCTAAACACTCTAATTTCATTTTCTGAACACTCTAATTTTCTATTCTGAACACTCTAATTTTATTTCATATTTTATTCATTCAAAATTTGTTATTTTGAAACACAGGTTATGACTACATATAAATATATTGACTATATAGAAACTGTCAATAATCTAAGTTTGCAAGTAAAATGTGTTATATATATATATATATATATATATATATATATATATATATATATATATATATATATATATATATATATATATATATATATATATATATATATATTAAAATACTTGATTATATAGTTTAAAATAATGGCAAAGAAATCAAGTTAAATCGTTCAAAATTTTGTAAAAAAAGCTAAAAACTTCGATAATAAAAGAGCATATAACAAAACACTAGTAGTATCAACCGGTTTAGTTAAGAAAATACTCTCCTTCTGAAAAACAAGATAAAATAAAACAAGAGAACAATTCAAAGGCAAAACTGCGTCTATCGGGATTTATATTGCACTCAGCTTTATAGCGAGAAAAAGTTTTACTGAAAAATATAACGTATTTTAAAATTTTCTTTCATTGACTTGACAGGGAAGAGTCAGTTGTCCTTAACTGATGCAGCTGTCAAGTCAATAAAGTAAAGTCACTTGTCAAACATACTTGACAAACATACTCTTACTTTTGTAGGTTGGCAGCTCTTCCTCGTGTTCTAAAAATGGGGGTTTCTTTTTACGTCCAAAATCGGTTAACACAATTTCATATTTTATTATACGTTGCGTTATTAACCATATATAATTATATATAATATATATATATATATATACACACACACACACACACATATATATGTATATATATATATATATATATATATATATATATATATACAGGGTGACCATAAAATAACTCTCCCTGTTTGGAGGCATATGCAGCTAAAATTAATGAACTAAATGAAACCAAATTTCAAACACAGATTGTGGAAGGCATGGGGAAATGAATTCCGCAAAAAACAATTTAGTACCAAAAGTAGCCGATAGAGGAGATTCTGCAGCTGCTGTCACGTACGTACTAGGAAATTTGCATATCTAGATAGATTATGCAAGTTTCCTAATGCGTACGTGACAGCATCGCCACTCATTCCTTTTAAAAAAGAAGAGCTAGCTGACTTTCAGTCAGTTAGAAATTCTTTGAGTGACTGTTGATTTGTGCTTAATATGCACCCTACTTTATCTAAATGTACTTGACTTGTAAAGCTGTTCTATACTCGACAGTGTAATGCCGTGATGGCTCTTAGGGAATTTAGAAGGCTTCATAACCTTCTGTATGTTGGTGGCGTACCAAACCTGCATGCCTTGAAACAGAACGTAACAGTGGCTGTTGCAAACATCCAAACTAACAGTTTACACGCAGCAGTAGGAACCGTCATACACCGGATGTAACGGATACACCGGATGTTGTGCGCAGGGAAAGTCAGCACATGGAAAATGTTGCACGTGGTCCAGGGGATCCTAATGTTGATGAATAGAAAATTATTTTCTGTGAGTTTCATAAATTCATTCATAAATGTATGATATGTTCATTTTTTATTACTAAAACATTATTGAAATTCTGCATACTCCATTTTGCGTGTGTTCATTGTAATTATTCACTCGTTTTCGGTTTCGAAAGCGCCAAGATCTCCCCTATCGGCGACTTTTGGTACTACTTTTTTGCGGAATATAATATATATATATATATATATATATATATATATATATATATATATATATATATATATATATATATATATATATATATATAATGAATAAGTAAGGAGTCTTTAGATACAAAGGATTGAAAAGGAAGTGATCCCGCTACTGCGTCACTGTAACAGGGAAAAAGAAATCCTACTGTAAAAAAATCCCGGTTCCTGAAGCCGGCAGAAGAAAGGAAATAAGCTAATATCGGTAGCTAGTTATTTAGAGACTAGAAGTCTGGACAAGTTTTATTTAAGAATTTTACCTTGCCCGAAAATATTAAGATTTGTCTCTGCCAAAGTCCGAGAATTTTTCAAAATAATTCAGCCGGGCCTGACCCCTCCCGAAAACACTCAAGGTCAGCCTCAACGTGGTCCGGTAACGAATTTTCTTCAAGGCTCACGCTGGACCTATGGTATCAAACGATGTGTAATTTGGCATGATGATTTATAATACTACATTACCATGTGTTGCCTCCTATTTCGGTTATAATTGGATGGAAATTTCTATTTTTTATACAATTTTGAAGTCAAATTTTTTTTTTACTTTTGAATGAAACATTTTATTTTCTTTGTTGTAGCTTTGTAGCTCCAAAATTTAATCTTTCACTGTTGAACATGATGTTGCCATCTCAAAAAGTAATATTTAGAAGTTTAACTATTCGAAATACATAAATTATTGAGAGCTTTATTTAAATATTACCTTTTTTTTAATGGCAACATCGTTTTCAACAATGAATCGTAATTGTACATGACAATAATGCTTGCGAAACGCATCAATATTTAAATTTCTAACAATTCAAAATACATAAATTATTCAGAGCTTTATTTAAATATTGCATTCTTTTAAAATGGCAACAGTGTTTTCAACAATGAATCTCAAGTGATCCTGACAATAATGTTTGTGACTACAACATAATTCAACATTTTCTACAATGCTATACGTTCACGAAACGTAACTATATATTTTCCCATATTTAGCAGAAGTTTGATACCTGGAGAAGAATTTATTTGCTATAGTATTGACAGGGCGACTTTGCCTGGGATAGACAAATCAAATGAGAGATAATAAGCTAAGTTTAGATATAAAATTGAGCATTTGAATTCCATTATCCTTCCTGGATTGACGCTCTCTTCGATTAAAATTAAAAGTGAGCTGCATTATAATGCTAATAAGAAACCTATCTATAGCGGATAGTCTTTGCAACGGTATACAATTAACTATTATCAAAACAGGAAATAGAGTTTTATCATGTTATATCATAACTGGTGATAGAAAACACGTTATTGTGGATATACCCAGAATTCAACTGTAACATCAGCAAGTCACTCACTCCTCGCTACCATTTGTGCTGTATCGTTGCCAGTTTCCCGTCCGATTAGTTTATTTTCCTCAATAAACAAGGTTCAAGGCCAAACATTTGACAGAGTAGGATTATTCATTGAACGCCCTATTTTTTCACATGGCCAATTATATGTTACGTTGCGTTTGCAGAAAAAATATTAAAATTTAAGTAAAAGAAAAATACTTATTTATAGCATTGTGTATACAGATATTATTTAGAATTAAAAAAGAATATTTGCGCCCCATAGTCTATAAATATCTTGTGTAAATACTTTATTTAATATTATTGCCAATTATCTTTTTTAAACGAAGGAAAAGTTATTGAGAGAGATAACATTCTGTATAAAGACATTCTTTAGGATTAAGAAAAAAATTGTTCTCCATAGTCTATAAACATGTTGTGTAAAAAATGTATTTAAAAATTTTGACAATCAGAGGCCGGTTCCCCAGTTAATTAGTTAATTTAAAGAATAAAAAATAAATTTAATATTCTGAGTTGTAATACTGATATGCTATCTTTGATACTTTCGTTATCATTGCCTATCGTCATTCTTAGATTTTTATCGTCTTATTGTTGTAAATATGCGAGCATGGGGCCAGAAGTAGGCTTCATGGTCGCAATGCGGATGAGTGTAAAAGAGCTCGTATAGAGAGTTCCTGGGATTAATGAACGTTAGCGAACAAAGGGCGAAACCCTAACCTGTGTTTCACGTCTGCTACGCAATCGTAACGAAAGAGCCTGCTACGCAATCGTAACGAAAGAGCCTGTTACGCAATCGTAACGAAATAGCAATCGTAACGAAAGAGCCTGTTACGCAATCGTAACGAAATAGCCTGCTAAGTGAACTCCGGCTACTAAAGGGCGACAACAAGCCGGGGTTGGAACCCCTGAGCACCAGGAGTTGGCGAGCATATTCGACCAGGGAACATAAAGGCGGTTGTATACACTGGCCAGATTTAAAGAGCTCGCTCATCCAGATTCAGAGCTGGTTAACGTCATCGATCAAGGTCCACTCCAACAGATGTATTAGAGAGAGCTCGCGTAAGAGAGCGTAAGAGAGTAGGAGACGAAGCCTCCCGACTCGCCAGGTTGGAGGGGTTACAGGGCTTGGAGAGCGTAAGCGAGTAGAGGGACGGAGCCCCCTAGTAGTACTAAATAAAAACAACACAAATTTGAAAAATTTGTACAAATCAAGAAAGAGCATTACTATAAAGTGAGTTTTTATTTATCCATTTGGTTGAATTATCAGAGATGAAATGAATAAAACGGTTCTTGTTGAGATTATGTTTAAAACAATGCTTTTTTCATCCATTTAAGTTATCGGTGAACAATGCAATGCTCTTCTTGTTAGAGCTAGCTCATCAGCACCAAATATTCTTGACTGTAGTGGTAGTAAAACAAACATGTCATATGCCACAATTGTTAGTGTTTTTTAAAATCTTTCAATGCGTTTAAATTTTCTATGTATGTATACATACATATTATTTTCTTTGGTTATGACACAGTTATGAATATTTTTAAAATTTAATAATTTTTAGGTAAAAATGTAAGATGTTTTGAACACAAATATAAATAAATTCGAGGACAGTAATTCGTTTTGTCTATATATTAATTTCAAATTATAATAGTTTGCTCAAATAAATTTTCATTCAATATTTGTTATCGGGAAAAAAATTGATGGAATTTTTTTTAAATTTAGGAATAAAATTTATTTAATTTTCATAATTTAGAAGCATTGGGAATTAAATATTTGGAATTAAAATCCCAGAAGAAATTGAAAATCAGTGTTACACTTTAAAGTAAACAGTACCCATTGGATTTCATATTTTCACCATCAGTTAAGTAATCACAGGATACAAACGCGATTAAACTTTTTTGCGATAAATTTAAAAATATAATAAATTGCAACTCGCACTCGACCAATGATAATAACCGGATGATCATTTACTCAAAAATTAAATTTGGAATGCAATTCTTCCCTATTAAATTTATAGATCACACCATGTTACGAACGATGACATCTGGTACCTAGGTGTCGTACATTTATTTTGCTGCATCCAGGCCAGAACATATATTTCGTCCTGTTAATGTAGTTTCAAGTTGCGAAAAGCAATGCTTCGTAATGTATTCGAATAGATGTAACTTTACTTAAAGTTGTAAGTCCTAGTGAAGGTATCTGCGCCGTACTTCCTTTGATACTGACTTTGGTACAGCTGCCGATTAGTCTCTGTAATTCGAATTTTTCTAGGAAGTCAGCTCCTAAAATTGCTCGAGATACACCTGCAATTACGAAATCCCAAATGAATTTTCGTTGGAATCCTAATTTGAAAATCAGTTGTTTCGTTCTAAACGTTTTTATTTTGGTTTCGTTTCCTGCTTATAACGGAAATTCTTTTTTTACTCTGGTAGTAGTATGCCTGTTGTTTGGAAAAATTGATATCATAGCACTCGACGAGAAATCTTATATGAGATAGTTTGTCATATAGGAATAAAGCGACCGTTTTCAAACTTCTATGCATCGTAGTTGAAATGATAGAGCCATCTAGTTTTCCGTCAAAAACTTGCACGGTTTTACACACTTGCGAGTTTGTTCTTGAAATTTTGTGTGACACCAACAAACATCGTTTTCTCTGGATTGCGATCGATATCTGGTTTGCGGTTGATATCTTGGTTTTGATCTAGTTCGTGATCCTGATTGAGCTCGTTGTCTGGATCGCTCAGTAGTTTGCCATTTTTTTAAAACTTGCTCTACGGTTTTTTTTAGATTTGCAACTTGAGTTTCTAAGCTGTAAATATGCCTATCCTCTGCTACTTCTGCAATTGTAAGTGGTGTTGGAACATCGCAGATTTTGCCCGCCATTTCTGAAATGTTTTTTTAGTGGTTCTCAACTAATCGATAAAATGTGTTGTTTATGTGCAGGTAATCGTTCGGAAAATAACGAGTTGTTGTTGTTGTTGAGACCCAGACCGTCCGACCTACCAGAAAGGTGTAAGGTCTTCTTGCATTTTTGTTCCTGCGAGATCTTGAATTTCGCGAAGTAAATGACTTGGTTTCCTATCTCCTAACTGCAATTCTTGCAAAAGGGTGTGAATTGTATGACTCTGGAATCTGCAAAGTGCGAAATGATTCTATTTTTCAACACACAATAAGGTTCATTTTCAGAAGGTTAGTGAATTAGATCTGTGACATTAGTCTATATATCATAATCTGGAGCTGCAATTACGCAATAAAATTTTGTTTCCTCATTTACGAGTCCGGAAACCAGGAATTGAGAGTCCGGGTGCAACAACCATAAATATGGGTTTGTTTTCCAGAACGGAGGTGCTTTTGAAAGTAACTTTTGAGAGTTCTATGCACTAAAATCTTCATTTGGAGCTGAAACATCTTTTGCATCGTTGACTGCGAGTTTCAGTCGTCTCAGTTGTAGTCATAGTTGCGTTAGGAACTACGGAACGCGTACCTTTTACACAGTTCACGTAAATTGAAGTAGATACATAATTTGAAGCGTCGCGTCTCCGGTGAATAGGAGCTTTCACTTCTCAGGTATATTGAAGCAATCGCGTCTCCGGGTCACCAATCTATTGCGCACGGCCATCATAAGGCGAAGGTGCGATGTTAAAGAGTATCAATTACAGCGGTAAGCATAAGACAGATTAATTTACAAGAGCATACTAACTATATTTACAGGAACATTACATATATTATATACATGAATATTAAAACAGAGCTATATCATCGGGTAGCATCCGAAATACGATTGTTCGAATGCTGCTGATACAGTTCTGAGGTTCGCTCAGATGATTCCGATAACGTTCTGAGGTTCGCCATATACTCATTTACGTTCTCGTTACAGATCAAACTTTTATTACTTTATATGAGACAAGTAGACTTTGATCCGCTCATTGAGAATTTTATTTCATACGTAATTTCAAATTTTCTGTTTCAGTCTTGATCTATTTTTGACTTTTTTATTAACACTTTACAACATAGTTGAAAAGTGTTTATGACTGTGTTCATTCTGTCTGTCTGTCTGTCTGTCTGTCTGTACGTTAGCACGATAACTGCCGTAAAAATAACTTTATCAAAATAAATTTTAATATATTGTTCATACGGTCTGTGGGACCTATGGGAATATATATGAATAATATCACCCAATTAGTTTTGTATTGAACCTGGGTTGAAAAAATGAAATACATTGAACCCTATGGGACCTAATTCTTCAAACATTTTTAAGCGAATTTAAAGTTCACAAATTCCTTCGAAAGTTTTAGGAAATATTCAAATTATCCCATGAAATATATATAAAAAAATTTCAGCAATATATATTCAGTAGTTTTTTAAATAAAAATTAAAAAATAATTACACTTTTATATGAAGCGATCACGGGACCCACTTCAAAATAAAATATGGCATCCATTTTGTGTCAAAATCGTGATATTGAAAGTTCTTTTTAATTCATATTTAGCGTTGTATCTGTCCTAAAACCTCTTTATTTTTGCTTAAATTATGTGCATCTACATACTGAAACAATGCAAAATTACAATATATTTGAGTTTAAATGATCATCAAGCTTTGATTATTTCCACAACGAAGCCTAATTTTCTCTTATGGAAAACGTAAACACCAAAAGATGTAGAATGAGTTGTATAAGAATTGCTACATTTCTTTAACGCAAAATTATTTAGCTCATGGAGTCTGCAATATAACGGATATGAATGAAACATTCATTGATTTTACACGAAGAAGAAGACGATTTTTTCGATGAAGTTGTAAGCATAGAGTTAAATTACTTGTACCTCCATGGTTTCAAGTTTTTAAATAAAATAAATTATTATAGTATTGTGATGAATGAAAGGAATGGAAAAAATGTATGAATGAAATGCTGCTTTTATAGAGAGAGCCAGGCGATTTATATTTCGATGACGTCATTTGAATAGAGTTCATTTGTTTTCGATGAAGTTTTCAAATATAATAAATTATTGCAGTATGATGATAATGTTAAAAATATTACCGAGGAATGTATCGCATTTTGGAGATGTTTAAACCAGGCAATTTATATTTCAATGCCGTTATTTGAATGAAGTTCATTTTTTTCGATGAAGTTTCAAGTTTTCAAATATTATAAATTAATATAGTATTGTGATAACTTTAAAAATATTACCAAGGAATGTGAGAGATGTTTACTTTACACTTTACACTTTAGAGATGTTTAAATAAAATTGCATTGAAGTTGGAAAGCGTTTTATAATCAATGCTTTATGCATGACAGATCTTTCTTGTTTATTTTGATCCAGATCCATCAGACACGAATTCATTAAAACAGGCCCAAGCCAAGCCCGTGGGCTGGGTTGGACCAAAGCGCACAAACCAGGCCTGCAGACCTCTAACTTAGACCCCTGGAGATTGATATAAACTTAATTTAAAACTGAACTCTCCCCCTTCCCCCCCACCCCCGCCACACCCAAGTTGAATTCTAAATTGCGCCAGTTATTACGGTTATTAAAGATTTGATAAGTGAGGAGTTTCTGTGTTTGTGAGTAGCAATGTAATACTCAAAATGACAAATATGAAACTTCTTTATTAGTCAACCGGCTTTTGTGTTTAAGTGCAAAAGTGGAAATTTTTATAGAAAAACAAACGTACTGTCTTTGGAACATTGATACTAAAATTGGCTGCAGCAAAATAATCCAAATTAATAATGCCTTGTCTCACCACGCCTACCCGTTAGAAAATTCAAAAATTTACATTGTACTCCTTATAGTTTCAGAGGTACAGGGGATAGACTGTTTGATGGTTCGTGTAAAAGGTGTCCATCAGAGTGCTAAGTACGTTAGAGCGTACGTTAAATTTCTGAACATAACTTGGCTGGTGCTCTCCTGTGCACCTTAATATTTACTTCTGAAATTAGATGCCTTTATTTCCTGGAGAATTCAACTTGATGCGTTGTGCCACTTCTGAACCGGTGATGACATGGAGACCCCGCCCACATTTGATAACGCCCCTTTTTCACATGCAGGGTTAGTTGTAAATATTGTTCATTTGAATAATATTGAATATTGTTCATTGAAATATTGTTCATTTTCTATATAAATATGAAAGAAAGTGGGGCATAATTTTTAAATAGAGTGTCATTTCAAATCTTTATTTCAGTAGGTGCTAAAATGCCAAGGAAAAGTACAAACATTTAAATCGCATTTTGGTATGGGTTTGCTCTTTGCAATAATTTTGCCATAGCAAGTCTGAATTCTCATTCGTTTTATTCATGACCCGACAGATCATTCGTAAGTTTTTTTCGACAATAGTCATTCACACAGCTCTTGGTTAGCTCTTAATGGATAACATTGGATAGCATTATTTTACTGCTTTACAAAGTATGAGGTTGCCAAAAATTAAAAGTGCGTGAATAAGAAAAATAGTAATTAGTGTATAGTTTATATCTTTCCATAATATTATAAAATTATTTATTACATAAAAATTGTTTCGCCTAGTCGAACTCTAATCTCTAAACCTGTCGTTGACTTATCTAGAAAGCTGTGCTGAATATGGCCGCAGCCTGTAAGTAAAACAACATACTTGGACTATTTTCTCAGTACAATTTTGACTAGCTTTGCAGAAATGTGTTTCCAGATTTTGTAGATTTTGGCTGAAATTAGCAGAATTGTATCAGAGAAAAGTATCAAACATATCAGTATTTGAAATGCATTTTCAAAATACTTTTGTATTTTAAACTAAAAAAATAGCGTATTTTGATAATGTATCCAAAATACATTTCTTCAAATATCAAACTATTATATTTAAAGCGCAAATGAGCAATTGGCAAATGAGAAAACGGGTAATCTGCATTTTATCTAGTTGTTGAAGTCGATTCTAGGAGTTAATCTAAACATCCTTTTTACTTTCCCTGCAGATACATGCTAATGTATAGGGAAAGTATTGGAATCGTGCCGAAAATCGCAACTCGAGTTTTCGTGCAATCTACACGTTTTTGTTCCTCTAGAACACGAAAAAGCTATATTTTGGGTGATGTGTGTGTGTTAGGGTGTCACCCAAATTTTTTTTTTAATATTTTAACTCTCACCCCCTAAAAAGTTTCTTTTGGTGTACTTAAGACCTCCTGTAAAATTTCAGCTTAAAAAAAATATTTAGAGATCCCTCAAGGTCGCCGAAAAGTTTAAAAAATAGCTTTAATTCGATAATATTTTACAGTAGCTTACAAAATTTTTATTTTTTAAATATATTTTTTATTTAAAATGTTACATGCGTTTAATATGTCGATTCTATAAAAATTTACACCTATTGGTAATATTTAGTGCAGAAAATATAAGAAAAATTATTAAGAAGTGACAAAAAACAAACTGTATTCAAAATTGCAAAATGCAATGTAAAAAGAATGTTTAACAGCAAAATTTACCTGTCAAGTTTAACCAGATAATGAAGAGGAAAATATTGCATAACATTCTATAAATAACATAAGTAATGATTTTTACATATCCTGAAGCTCTTTACGGTTGTACATTGTGAAGTTCTTTCTATGCCTTTCAACTACCTGCAATAAATATTGTTTTTGCACTTCATCTTTCGTTGCACCATTAAAACTTTCGATTAATGCTATGCCTTGCTCAGCACAGTCGATTATCACACATGGCAAATGTTTAACAATTTCTTCAGCTTCTTTAAAAGATTGTGTTTCTGGCCACTTCTCAACAGGCAGGCTTAGGAAGCTGTCGTCTATTTGTGCAGTGTGAAAGAAATTGCGAGAGATATTTAAGTCATCAAATTTTAAAGGAAGTTTCTTTAATAAGTGCAAATTCTTTTTCTCACTGATTTTACTAACTAACATATATTTCTCCTCGGCACTAAGAAGTTTTGAAAACAAACAAAGAGTGGCAAGCTCTTCACTTAAATACCACGAGTGGCGTAAAATCATCTTTAATCCTGTTTTGCGTAGTTGTATATCATCATATTCATGCAATCTTTGTATCAGTAAAACATCGTTCACTGGTGCATCTACAGTAGACTGACATGTGTACCATGATTGAATGTATACACATACAACAAACCGATTGAACCTTTGAAGGCCTTGAAATTGTTGGTGTCAATTGTATTATAGATTCATTTCCATCAAACAGTACTTCAATTTTTAAAGAATAAATGGCTTTTGCCATCCATCGAGCTCTCTGGAGAGCACCTGGTTTCCAAATAATATTGTTCACATCTATTCCAATCATAAGAGCGGAAAGATTTAATAATTCTCTGTAATCATCTCTAGGAAAGTGCTTAGCAGCTGTCTGAAGTTGATCAGTAATAAAAATTTTCAAAGCGTCGGATGCTACTATCAATGGCGTTTTTTGACGTTTTGGATTGTGGTGGTGAAGTTCACTCCATTTTTCTCGAAATCTTTTAAACGTAATAATTTCAGGTCCACTTGACGGTCCAAAACATACATTAAATATATCTGAAAGTAACACTTCAAACATGTGGTGTCTACAGGCTAATCACAGAAGGCTTCTTCCTATTTTATTTTCAAAAAGAACACATGCTCCTTTAAACTTTCCAGTATTTGAGGAGATTGTGTCGAAGCACACACCAATAACCTGGGAATCACATTTCCATGACTGTAAAAGTTCAAAAACCGCATTCGCTGCTGCTTCCCCTGTACCAGATAACAGCTTAGGAATTCCAAGAAGTTTTGTACTACTATCTTTCAGAGAGGTAACTAACACTGGCAAACGGTCAACCTTTGTTTCATTTAATGATAAATCAGGTAATAACTTACCGTCCCAATGAACTACTGATTTTGAGGTAAGAAATTCCATTTTTATCTGTTGCGCAGTTTCACAACGTAAACGTTGACGTTCACGATGAACCGTACTTTTTGAAAGAGTTAGAGATTTTAAAGTTTCATTACTCTTTGAACAGTCTGCTTCACCATCACCACTACCACAGATGCAAGTAACATTGTTGACTTTCTTATATTATTTCTATCAAAAACAGCAGCAACTTTTGGTGTTCTGACACACCTTTGACTTCCCGGCCACACAGAAAGCTACCATTAGCCTTTGGGTTGGTCGTGTGGTCTGGGTTTTCTACACCTTTGACTTCGTTCATCTTCACTTGTATGCTTCTCACGTAATAATTTTATTTCTGGTGTAATTTCTGCAGCATATTCATCATCAGAGTCTTCTGTAGAATTTTCAATTTCAGTCTGCTCAGTCTCATCCATTGTTGACGTAGAAGATGCAGTTGATAAAACTAAGGAATTCTGAGATGAATCAGCTTCTTTTAATCGCTTTGCAAAATTTGCAAATTTTTCTTTGCAAATGCAATAAGTGATGTTAGTGGTTACAGTTAAACTTTAAAGTTTTTAATTATGTTTGTATATCTAATTATGCTTTTTATTATATTTTTTGTTATAACAGATACTAAAGATTTATTAATAATGAAAATAAAATATATAATTGATCATCATCATCACTTATGCTTTTGATTAAAATTCAAGATTTTTACATAAATCAGTGTAGCTTGTGTGACCTTGAGGGACCTCTTAATATTTTCTAAATGAGCTCTAACTTCATATATTTCATTAATAGGACTAGAAGAAATTTTTAAAGGGTGAGGCCCACCTTTAAAAAAAAATTACATTGTATTTTGGGACACCCTAGTGTGTGTGTCTGTCTGTGCAGATTTTGTATGCCTTCTAACTGAAAAAAAAACTAATTGATCGAATTTCATAAAATTTGGTAGAAAAGTCATTTGTGGGTGATTGTGGTGCCGATTAGACTTGGTACGAATCGGAATAAAAGAATCTGCCTTTTTTTGTAAAAGGGCCCTTAAAAATTGCCTGTATCCACTCTATCTAAAAACTAATAGACCAAATCTCACGACATTTGGTAGATAAATCACTTGTAGGTTAACCTAGTGCTGATAAGATTTTGGTACGATTTACAAAAAATAACCTGCTTTTTCTGCAAAACGGCCCGCAAATTTCGTTAAATCTAAAAATAACAGACTACGTATGTTCAAATATATCAATTAAATGCTTATTTTCTACGTAATTTTTGGCGATGAAAGGATTAAGACCAACCCCATTACTCTAGAAATAGCCCTTTTTGAGATATTTAGTTTTTTCGCATTTTTATTACGCCAGCTTTGAAAATAAATCCAGTTGCCAAATGAAAATGAAAACTGAATTAAAAGTGCAAATTCAGTGTAACTTAAAATAATTATGGCTGTTATTTTGTGCAATGAAACTTAATTTAATGAATAATTGAAGAAATAACGAGAACGTAGATATGGGTCTGCGGCGAAAGTCATATGCTGGCCACATTAGATTTCTTAACCTTGCGCCGATAAAGATATTTAATTAATGCAATATTTAGCATCTGTGGTGGTGATCTCTGTAAAATATAATATAGTTTCTGTTATAAACTTTAAATTATTCATACAATATGTTTATGTTTGAATTATACAAGGTGTCCCCAAAAGATTGAAACGTGCTTTAATTCTTTACCAGTTGGAGACAAGTGGGCAATGCAAATTGCAAAAACGTTGAAAGTAAGGTAGGAAATAAGACTACGTTATTGAAATAGTCCTCCCATTCATTTTCAAAAAGTTACACTTTTTAAATTTTTATACGGCCCCCTTAGACAAATTGCGTCAATCAGAATTATTTTATTTTTAATGCAACAAGATCATTAAAAGAAGACCGTATATCTGTATCTTTAAAATTGAGCGAATTATATTTAATTGAAAATTGAACATTGTGAATGGGGACCCCTATATCAAATTAGAAATGTAAATTTGTGACATATCACAAAAAAGATAAAACTGGATGATAATACATAGGATACCCAACCGCGTAGTGAGTACCACTGCTTTATATGATCTCTGTTTGTGGAATGCTTTATTTAGATGCATTTGTGATAAAAAAATTTGACACATATTAACGTATTTTTGATCTAAACAATTTCCATCGTCAGTTTGTATATGATCCCTATTTTCACTGATGAAACAGCCTTTCACATGGTAAGGAAAAGTGGCATAAATCAGATTTTTTCCTTTATCATAATTCAGTTGCTTTTAAAGATACATATATGAGGGTTTTTTTAATGATCTTGTTGCATCAAAAAATAAAAATTTTCTGATTGACAAAATTTGTCTAAGAGGGTCGTATAAAATTAAAAAGTGTAACTTTTTGAAAATGAATGGGAGGACTATTTCATTAACGTAGTCTTATTTCTAACCTTACTTTCAACATTTTTGCAATTTACATTGCCCACTTATCTTCAACAGGTAAAGAATTAAAGCGCGTTTCAATCTTTTTGGGGCACCCTGTATAATGGTGTTGTTTGGTAGATGGCTCCTTGTCTATGTATGTAAAGAAAAGGGACAAGAATAGAGTTTGAAGTTACATTCTTTGTGAAAAGCGCGGCATGGACAATCCGAACTCTGCTGTGCATTGCAATTTTTTTTAAGTATATCAAAAACATACAATACAGTTTGTTATTGCAAAGACACAAGAAATAATGGAAGATACTTCTGATCGTGATGGCAATGTATTAAGCGAATTAATGTATTATGACGTGCACGGTGTGCTGCATTAGATGAAATATGTTTTAAAACAGTGTTTTTCAAACATTTTTGGGTTGCAGACCTCTTTTGAAATTTGACTTGATGGCGAAACCCGAAAATGATAAGAAGTCCATTGTGATCTAAATTATGCATTCAAATTTTAAGTGTTTTTGTAAATCAAATATTTTCAATCAAAGACTACAAGATCTGTAAACTGTATTTAAAAACACAATCTTGACGTACAAGAACTTTTTACATTTTAAAGTGTCAATTGTTTTATTTAAAAACACCATCTTGACGTACAAGAACTTTTTACATTTTAAAGTGCCAATTGTTTTATTGAAAAACACCATCTTGACGTACAAGAAATTTTTACATTTTAAAGTGCCAATTGTCTTTTTTTTTTTAAAAAACACCATCTTGACGTACAAAAACTTTTTACATTTTAAAGTGCCAATTGTCTTTATTTAAAAACACCATCTTGACGTATAACTTTTTATATTTTAAAGTGTCATGACACTTTAAAATGTAAAACGTTCTTGTACGTGAAGATGGTGTTACAAGGTGTGTTTACACTTTGCCTGGTGTTATAATCACTTTCATTTGTGAAAGCCCCCGTTCAGACTTACTTGATGACACCGGAATTGTGTGTTTTGTGTTTTCAAGTTGAAGGAACTTAGGCATTGAGTTTCATGACTTCTTGAATTTCTTTGAAAGCGTGAATTAATTTCCCCGTCACTTAGTTAAATCTTTGTTGGCTGTTTAAGGATTTATTTTTTTCTGAATAGTATGTTATCCTTTGCCTCTGCTGCCCATTCCGTTGACTGGAAGTAGAAACCTTTAATAAACCGCCCAACTCCTCCGGAATTTGAATGCTGAAATGGTGTCAGTCATCATTTAAGATCTATCTATGGCAGATACTGAGATATAGATGTTTCAAAAAAAATTTCAATAAAAACTTGGATAGCAATTTTTCCCAAGTAAGTATATAAAGAACCTTGTTGTCCCAACCGGGAATTGAACCTCGGATCTTCGAGCTGGCCAGATGACACTCTACCAATGAGCTACTGGGACGAAATTGCAAACTCTTATAGTGCACTTTTTAATGTTAAATTGGGGGCACAAATGAAATCTGACTGACTATCTCTTGCTATTTTTACCTCAGCTTATCCTCCTGACGCAATTTTTAACCACCAGGTTAGCTTCCTACGTGGTCGTTATTCTCTCGATTTGAAATCGGAGCTCAATATTCCAGAGTCCAATGAATCCATGCTAGTCGTAGTAAGGTCACTTTTAGACCTTCGATATCATTGCACTAACCTACAGAGTTGATTTGCTCGGGGGCCATTGTAAAAAACCTTGATGTTCGAACTGGGAATAGAACCCTGGGTTAGAGCTCGGTAGAGCTGGTAGTACCCGGCTGTAGGTAGAGCCCTTTGGTAGAGCTCGGCTGGCCGGTCGACGCTCTACCGATAGACTACTGGGGCGAACTTTCAAGTTCTTATTGTCGAAGTGAACTCTTCATTCTGCACTCTCTGGCAAATTGGGGTATAAATGAAATCTGACTGACTACCTCCTGCTATATTTACCTCAGCTTAGCCTCCTGATGCAATTTTTGTCCTCCAAGTTAGCTTTCCTGCGTGGTCGTTAACCTCACGATTTGAAATCGGTGCTCAATAATCCAGAGTGCACTGAATCCGTGCTAGTCGCAGTAGGGTCACTTTCAGACCTTCGACATTTTATTCTTCAATGATCTTTTTATCTATATTCGCAATAATCTTTTTCCAATTTTTGAAAAATGCACGCACTTTTAACAAGTTCAAATATAATGTAAAACTGTCTATTAAATCACAATATTTTTCATCAATTGTTATCTTTTTAGATCTAAATAAATGTTCGTTTGGCGGGATGCTAGACTTTGGGTGCCTCCTGAGTGCAGGAGGTATCTTTTCCCGGCCGTGAAGCTAGCTACTCTAAGCCCACTATATGAGACGCACTGTCTGGGGTTTTCAGACCTTCAACAATATTGCACTAGTCTACAGCGTTGATTTGTTCGGGCGCCATTGTAAAGAACATTGCTGTCCCCACTGGGAATCGAACCCTGGATCTTCGAGCTGGCTAGCCGACATTCCACCGTTGAGCTACTGGGTCGAAATGGCAAGCTCTTATTGTCGAAGTGCAAGTATCAATTCAATGGACACGCTGTACGAAAGGTTTGTTAAAGTTTGGAATGTCCAAGGTTACAATAATTACAATTTCAACAAGATTGTATAAAACGTTTAACAAAAGCAAAATTTTGAACAGTTTTCTACAGCCTGCAACTTTGTAACACGCGGAAAAATAACATATATACAGGGTGTCCAGAAAGTTCCGGAACGGCGCGATATCTAGAGAAATACACTTCGGATCAAAACATAAAAAAAAGATATTCAATATTTTTAGAAAAGCTATCTAATGATACCAAAATTGACCCTCCTCGCCCCTCCTGGGGGGATGGGGGTGGGGAAACTTTGGGACCCCCCATTGGGGACCCCCAAAAATGGGGGTCCCCAATCAATGGGAACCCCCAATTTTTATTGCAGATTTGGATTCTCCAGAAAAAATTACATACATTTGACCTCCGATTTTTGATTTTTGCTCCCCCAATGGCGGTATAATCTAGAAAAACGGAAGTGGGGCACAAACGTTTAAAAATGGGAATGTCTCGGCAAATGCATTTCGGATAGAAAAATAAAAAATTACTCGTTCAATATTTTCAAAAAAACTATCCAATGTTGCTTAAATTTACCCCCTCCTCCTAACCGTTCACTTCAGCGACAACTGTTGACTTCAGTTTAGAAACAGTTCAAAACTACTTTTAGCACTACCCAGGAACAACGATGTGGATGTAGTAGTTTTCTGTTCTTGATCAACATGAGTCCCCTTTGCCTCCCATGATCAGGGTGCTTTTTTCTGTAACTTTTAAACGTTAGTGCCCCACTTCCGTTTTTCTCGATTATAGCGCCGTTTGTGGGAGCAAACATAAAAAATCGTAGATCAAATGTATGTAATTTTTTCTGGAAAATCCAAATCTGCAATAAAAAATGGAGTTTCCCATTGAAGATTTCAAAGTTGCCCACCCCTTCCCCCAGGAGGGGGGAGGGGGGTCAATTTTGGTATCATTGGATAGCCTTTCTAAAAATATTGAATACGTGTTTTTTTATTTTTTGATCCGAAGTGTATTTCTCGAGATATTGCGCCGTTCCAGAACTTTCTGGACACCCTGTATATATATTAGCCACATTAAATCTTTTAACACTCAGCTTTGCGAGTATATGATATCAGACAGTTATATAACATGGAATAATAACATGAGATTATTCGCAAGTAATTTATACACAAACGAAAACAACTTGAAGTTGCTTGAGCTGATATAGTGTATCTTAAGAAAATCTCCCCCTCTGTTTATTTTCAAAGTAGGTTAATATGATTCGTGTTTTTCTTACGAGCTTAGTTGCGTGTTCCGAAGATGCGGCTTACTGTTTACGTGGTTTTGTTTTTTATTTTGAAGTGAAGACAGAATATAGGATAAGATGCTCTGTTTTTTAAATAAAGATAAATAATTCCCGATTTAGAAACTTGCTCGTTCAGACTATGCTCCAACAATTTCAAATACAGTTTTTTGTTGTTGCCACAGGAGAGAAGAAAATTTAGTAAGATGTAACGGGTGTTTATTCAGTTGGATAAACTGGAATTCACCGTTGAGATAACAAGTTCTGGAATTATTTCTAAAGGATGCAATATGGAACATTGTTATGGTGTGTGGCAATTTCATGAGTTAAAGGAATAATGTTTTCATTTAAACTTGCTTCAATCTTTCATTACACTTCCTTCAAATCATATTTTTACTTTCCCTGCAATACATGGTAATGTATAGGAAAAGTATTAGAATCATGTGGAAATCGTAACTCGAGTTTTCCACGGATCTACACGTTTCGAGACCTCTAGAAAGCGAAAAAACTATTTTTAACGTGACGTCTGTGTGTGTATCTGTGTGTCTGTATGTGTGTCTGTATGTGTGTCTGTATGTGTGTCTGTGTGTCTGTCTGTGTGTCTGTGCAATGTATGTATCCACTCTAACTCAAAAACTTATGGATCGAATTTCATAAAATTTGGTAGGAAAGTCTTTTGGTTATGACCCTGGTGCTGATTAGTTTTTGGTACGATTCGTAAAAACAGAACCCGCCTTTTAATGCGAAATGGCCCTTAAAAATGCCATGTATCCACTCTAGCTAAAATACTAATTGGCCAAGTTGCTTGTACGATACTCTGGTGCCGATTAGATTTTGGTACGATTCGGAAAAACATAACCTGCCCTTTTTTGCAAAACGGCCGGCAAATATCGCCAAAATCTAAATTAAAAAAATGCGTATGCTCAAATATATCCATTAAATGCTTGTTTAATACGTAATTTTTAACGAAGAAAGGAATAAGACCAACAACATTACACTAGGGCTAGCCGTTCTCGAGCTATTTTAGTTTTTTGCGTATTTTCTCTACGCCACCTTTGAAAATAAGTCCAGTTACCAAATGAGAACGAAAATTGAATTAAAAGCGAATTAAATTTAATTAAAATAAAGAGAACGTGAATATAAGTCCGCAGGGAAAGTCATGTGCTGCCCACATCAGATTTTTTGTATTTATGCAGGTGCTAGGAAATTGTTTAAAAATTCTAATAACTTTGTAGGGAAAGGCCCATGAGTAAGCACGTTAGGTTTATCTATAGTAAAGTGATCATGTCCAGACGAATAAAATTGACTGCAGTGCTCCTAGCGGTGAATTTAAAAATCAAGAATAAAAAAACTCGGCAACAGCGGCGAGATGAAAGAAATAAGCTAATTACAGAGTTGTAAAGCATTATCTAATGAGTCAGAATTGTCCATAAACTGTTACAGAAGACGGTTTCATACAATATTGTTATTGGAGAATTGATGTCTTATTCAGGAATGTTAAAATAAAGGAAACATAAATGCTCAGATATCTAAGGTACATCCTGTTCACAATGCTTCCGTCAGCAACCACGCAAATTTGTATTCGAGAAATAATTTTACAGTTTGAATTGGCAAGTATTTCAGTGGCAGTCTAATGATGTGACTTTTTGACCGGTATTTATTGTCTTATAATTCTATAAGTCTTTGTCAAGTCCTGATGTCGGTGCATATATTAATTAGCAGTAGCGTTTCTGGAAGTGGAGATTGACAACCAGATATTTTGTTTTCCATTTCTCCATATATACTTTTTTACTTTCCCTGCAAAACATGCTAATGTATAGGGAAAGTATTGGAATTATGCCGAAAATCGCAACTCGAGTTTTCGACGGATCTACACGTTTTGACACCTCTAGAATACGAAAAAACTATTTTTAGCGTGACGTCTGTGTGTCTGTTTCTGTGTCTGTGTGTGTGTCTGTGTGTCTGTCTGTATGTGCAGATTTTGTATCCACTCTAACTAAAAAAGTAATTGACCGAATTTCATACAATTTGGTAGGCAAGTCACTTATGGGCGAATCTGGTGCTGTTTAGTTTTGGGTATGATTCGGGATAAAACAACCCGCCTTTTTCTTGCAAAATAGCCCGCAAAAGCTTGTATCCACTCTAGCTGAAAAACTAATATACCGAATTTCACAAAATTGATAAGTCACGTGTGGGCCACCTTGGTGCTGATTTGATTTTGGTACGATTTGGAAAAGAAGAACATGCCTCTTTTGCGAAATGGCCCTCAAAAATTGTCAAAATCTAAAATAAATACATACGTATGCTCAAATATATCCATTAAATGCTTGTGTTATACTTAATTTTTAACGATTAAAAGAATAAGACCAACCCCATTACACTAGGACTAGGCGTTCTCGAGATATTTTAGTTTTTCGTATTTTCTCTACGCCACCTTTGAAAATAAGTCCACTTACTAAATGAGAACGAAAAGTGAATTAAAAGTGAATTAAATTTAATTAAAATAAAGAGAACAAGGATATAAGTCTGCAGGGAAAGTCATGTGCTGCCCACATCAGATTTTTTACTTTCCCTGTAATACATGGTAATGTATAGGGAAAGTATTGGAATCATGCCGAAAATCGCAACTCGAGGTTTCGACGGATCTACACGTTTCGAGACTTCTAGAATTCGAAAAACCTATTTTTAGCATGACGTCTGTGTGTGTGTGTGTCTGTGTGTTTGTCTGTCTGTCTGTGCAATGTATGTATCCACTCTAACTCAAAAACTAATGGACCGAATTTCATAAAATTTGGCAGGTAAGTCACTTGGGTTTGACCCTAGTGCTGATTAGATTTTGGTACGATTCGTAAAAAGAGAATCCGCCTTTTCTTGCGAAATGGCCCGTAAAATTTCATGTACCCACTCTAGCTAAAATTCTAATTAACCAAATTTCACAACATGTGGTAGATAAGTTTCTTGTGAGATACTCTGGTGCTGATTAGATTTTGGCATTATTAGGAAAAGAACAACCTGCCTTTTTTTACAAAATGGCCCTCAAATATCGCTAAAATCTGAAGTAAAGCTACGTATGTTCAAATATATCAATTAAATGCTTGTTTTATACGTAATTTTTGATGAGGAAAAGTATAAGAACAACTCTATTACTCTAGGACTAACTGTTCTCGAGATATTTGAGATTTTTCACATTTAGTTATGCCGCTTTTGCAAAAAATGTCCAATTACCAAATAAAAACAGAAATTAAATTAATACTGCAAATTTAGTGTTATTTTGTGCAATTAAACTCAATTTAATGATTTATTAAAGAAATAAAGAAAAAATTAATTTGAGTCTGCAGGGAAAGTCATGCGCTGCCCACATCAGATTTTTTAAATTCAATGTGTAGCTGTGCGTGGTTATGACCCTCCCCCTCCCCCTTAACGACGTCACTGTTATTAGACAATCCTCTACAACTTTATAATTGGCATTTTTCTTCTATCTTCCTTTATTACGGTGTTCGTTATCTTACTATTAAAATTCTCCACTTGAAGCTCAATCACTTTTATTCAATCGAACATGGTCACTTCACTATAGACAGAGTTAACGTGTACACTCATATGGAACTTTTCTTGCAATTTTATTAGGGTGATTTACTTAGGAACTTTCCTAGAAAGCTTTCATATTGCCCTTATTTAATCTTCAGCACCTTGACTTTGCGAGTGAATGATGTAAAATGGTTGCATAACATGTAATTATAAAAATCTGACGTCAGCAGCACATGACATTCCCTACAGACTATCATTCATTTTCATTTTATTTCATTAATAATTTATTGAGTTTAACTGTACAAAATAACACGCATTATTATTTGAAATTTCACTGAATTTACACTTTTAATTCAGTTTTCGTTTTCATTTGGTAAGTGGACGTATTTTCAAAGCTGGTGTAGCAAGAATGCGAAGAAACTTAAATATCTGGAAAATGGCAAGTTTTGGAGTAATGGGTTTGGGCTTATTCTTTTCATTGGCAAAAATTACGTAGTTATTTATTTTTGATTTTAACGATGTCTGCGGGTAATTTAGCAAAGTACAAAGCACCAGGGTAAACCACAAGTGATTTTTTTCCAAATTTTGTGAAATTGGGTCAATTAGTTTTTGAATTAAAGTGAATAGATGCAATTTTTTCGGGCTGCTTCGCCAAAAAAGGCAGGATTATTAGCATCAAGGTAACCCACAAATGACTTATAAAATTTTATGAAATTTGGTCCATTAGTTTTTCGGTTAGAGTGGCTACATACATTGCACACACACACACACACACATATACAGACACACACACACACACACACATACAGACACACATACACACACACACACACATACTCACACACACGCACACACAGACGCCACGCTAAAAATAGTTTTTTCGTGTTCTAGAGGTCCCAAAGCGTGTAAATGCGTCGAAAACTCAAGTTGCAATTTTTGACATGATTTCGATATATCCCCTATACATTATCATGTACTACAGGGACAGTAAAATATGAGTGTCCGTAAACAATTCATAGACAAACAAAAATAACTTAAATTTCTCAACGCCCATATACGTATTTTAGTAAATCTTTCGTACGTTTATTTTTGAAGTAGGTTAATACGCTTTGTTGGTTATTTTTTATGAGCTTAGTTGCGTTTTCTAAAGCCGCGATTTACTGCTTACGTGATTTTGTTTTTATTTTGTTGCAGCGAAAACGGAATGTAAGAGAAGACGTTCTGTTTTTAAATGAAGATAAAAATTTCCGATTTAGAAACTTGCTCGTTTAGAGTCTGCTCTTACGATTTCAAATACACAGTCTTTTGTTGTTGTTGTTGTTGTTGCCACAGGAGAGATGAAAAGTTGGTAAAGTATAAAGAGTGTTTCCTTCTATTCGGGTTAACTTGGTTTAAAGTTTTGGAATTATTTCTAAAAGGAGCAATATGAGGCAATGTTGTGAATTTGGGAAAGTTTCATGCATTTGAGAAGCTTGAAGAAATATGCTTCATTTAGATTCGATTTATTTCAGCATCACATTTTCCTCATAATTTCAAATTATATTTCTTCTATATATTTCCAATTCCAAAAGGTGTGAGTTAAAAATATTAGTGTGTTGCGTTTGAAAACATCGATTTTGTTTATATATATAAGATCTCTACGTGGTCTTTTCATGGATAAAAAAAATCTGATGTGGGCAGCACATGACTTTCCCTGCAGACATATATCCACATTCTCTCTGTTTTAATTAAATTTAATTCACTTTTAATTCAATTTTCGTTCTCATTTGGTAACTGATTATTCACTTATTTTCAAAGATGACGGAGAGAAAATACGGAAAAACTAAAATATCTCGAGAACGGCTAGATCTAGTGTAATGGGGTTGGTCTTATTCTTTTCTTCGTTAAACATTATGTATTAAACAAGTATTTAATGGATATATTTGAGCATACGTAGTTTTTTATATTAGATTTTGTCGATTTTTGTGGGGCCATTTTTCAAAAAAAGGCAGATCATCTTTCTGAATCGTACCAAAATCTAATCAGCACCAGGGTGACCCTCAAGCGACTTATCTACCAAATTTTGTGAAATTCCGTCAATTAGTTTTTCAGCTAGAGTGGATACAGTGTTTTGCGGGCCATTTAAAAAAAAAGGCGGGTTCTTTTATCCCGAATTGTACCAAAAACTAATTAGCACTAGTTTCATCCACAATTGACTTACCTGCCAAATTTTATGAAATTCGGTTAATTAGTTCTTTAGTTAGAGTGGATACAAAATCTGCACAGACAGACAAACAGATGGACAGACACACACACAGACGTCACGCTAAAAATAGTTTCCATATATTGCAGGGAAAGTACGCTGATTTTTGTTTTTACTTTCCTTGCAATATATGGTAATGTATAGGGAAAGTATGGGAATCATGTCGAAAATCGCAACCCGAGTTTTCGACGGATCTACACGTTTCGAGACCTCTAGAATACGAAAATACTATTTTTAGCGTAACGTCTGTGGGTGCGTCTGTGTGTCTGTCTGTGTGTCTGCCTGTCTGTGCAATGTATGTATCCACTCTAACTCAAAAACTAATGGACCGAATTTCATAAAATTTGTAAGGTAAGTCACTTGGGTGAGACCCTGGTGCTGATTTGTTTTTGGTAGTGTTCGTAAAAACACAAACCGCCTTTTTTTTATTTAATATCCCGCAAAAATTTCATGCATCCACTCTAGATAAAATACTACTTGACCAAATTTCACAAAATTTGGTAGATAAGTTACTTGTTGGATACTCTGATGCTGATTAGATTTTGGTACGATTCGGAAAAAAAAACCCTGCCTTTTTTACGAAATGGGCCGCAAAAATTTCATGTATCCACCCTAGCTAAAATACTTATTGACCAAATTTCACAAAATTTGGTTGATAAGTCACTTGTGGGATACTATGGTGCTGATTAGATTTTGGTGCAATTCGAAAAAGGACAGCCTGCCTTTTATTACGAAATGGCCCGCAAAAATCGCCAAAATTAAAAAAAAAGACTACTTATGCTGAAATGTATCAATTAAATTCTTGTGTTATACGCAATTTTTGACGAGCAAAAGAATATAACACACTCCATTATACTTTATGACTAACCGTTCTCAAGATATTTGAGATTTCTTGCGTTTTCGTTACGCCGATTTCGGAAAAATGTCCAATTACCAAATAAAAACAGAAACTGAATTACAAATGCAAATTTAGTGTTATTTGGCGCAATTAAATTCAGTCTAATGAATTATTAAAGAAATAAAGAAAATATTAATTTGAGTCTGTAAGGAAAGTCATGTGCTGCCCACATCAGATTTTTTACTTTCCCTGCAATATATGGTAATATATAGGGAAGTATTGTTTACGTTATTGTTAACCAAATACGTTTTAGGACTATACGTTTTTGACGAATCTATACGTTTTAGGACCTCTAGAATACGAAAAACCTATTTTTAGCGTGGCGCTTGTGTGTCTGTGTGTCTGTCTGTGCATTGTATGTATCCACTGTAACTCTAAAACTAATGAACCGAATTTGAAAAAATTTGGTAGGTCAGTCACTTGTGTGAGACCCTGGTGCTGAATAGTTTTTTGTACGATTCGGGGTAAAAGACCCGCCTTTTTTTCGGAATGCCCCGCAAAAATTGCCTGTATCCACGCTATCTGAAAAACTAATTAATCAAATTTGGTAGATAAGTCACGTGTGGGTTACTCTGGTGCTGATTAGAATTTGGTGCAATTCGGGAAGAAAAGAACCTGCCTTTTTTTAGAAATGGGTCGCAGAAAATGTCTGCATCTATTTAGCCCAAAACCTAATCCACTAAATTTCACAATCTTTGGTAAATAAGTCACTTGTGGATTAACCTGGTGCTGATTAGATTTTGGTACAATTCAGAATAAAGGAACATACCTTTTTTTTTGACATGACCTGCAAAAATCGTCAAAATATAAAATAAAAGGTTACGTATGCTCGAATATATCAATAAAATGCTTGGTTTATACGTAATTTTTGGCTATGACAGGACCAACCCCATTACCCAACCAAGAATATGACAGGACCAACCCCATTACTATAGGACTGGCCGTTCTCGAGAAATTTTATTTTTTCCGCATGTTCGTCACCCACTTTTGAAAATAGGTCCAGTTACCCAGTGAAAACGAAAATGGAGGTAAACATGCAAATTCAATGCAATATAAAAAAATCTGACGTGGGCAACACATGATTTTCCTTATATAATGTAATGAATTTACTACTTTTAGAGTAAAAAAATAGGTTTTTCTTATTGTAGATACTAATATTCTTTCCAAGATATTGAATTTTCGACAATTAGTTGTCATTTTCATTGATTTAGCTTCATTTTTATCCATTTGACGAGATTTTCATTAATTTGGCAACATTTCAAAAAGTCGCCAAATTGGCGACATTCCGCCAAATTCGTCGCCAAAATCTCGCCAAGCGTTATGGACGGAGAAATAAGTTATTCTTACAGCAGATAAATTACTATTGGCGTTCAAATACAAAAGTATTACTCGAAGTATCTTTTTTCATGAATGGAACGAGCTAGATCCACTAGAATGATGTCACCCAATTTATCGCAATGTATTACATATGAAAAGTGAACATGTTTCTCAATTGGAACGGTTGAGAGCGGTTCTCGGAACTTGAGAACGGTTCATGTTAGCGTTCTAAAATTTATGTCAATCGTTTTCTAATGAAAAATTACATAAGGAATGTCTATTTGCGTAACTTTATTAGCGGTTTTGATTTTTTGACGATTTTTTCAAAATTTCATTCGAAAATTTAGGGGGGTTCTGAACATTCGATTGCGAATAAAAACAATATGCATCCAGTGTTTACGGATTGTGATTTTTGTACCAAATTTCGTTCGAAACGATCCATTCGTTCGTCAGTTATCGTTTCCACAGACTCACTGACACACACACACACACACATACTTTCACACACACACACACACACACACACACACACAGACATCACTTCAAAAATGTTTGATTCGCGATCAGGGATGCTTGAAACGTGCTCTCCCGTCGAAAACTCGAATTCGAATTTTCGACCCCGTCACAATACTTTCCTTATACATTATGTATATAAGGAAAGTAAAAATTATTCTTATAGTAGATACTTATATTCATTCTTTCCAAGATATTGAATTTTCTTCAATGAGTCGTCATTTTCATTGATTTAGCGTCATTTTTGTTCATTTGGCAATAATTAAAAATGTCGCCAAGTTGGCGACATTCCGCCAAATTCGTCGCCAAAATCTCGCCAAGCGTTATGGACGGAGAAATAAGTTATTCTTACAGCAGATAAATGACTATTGGCGTTCAAATACAAAAGTATTACTCAAAGTATCTTTTTTCATGAATGGAACAAGCTGGATCCACGAGAATGATGTCACCAAATTTATCGCATAGTATTACATATGAAAAGTGAACTAGTTTCTCAATAGGAAATATTTTTTTTTAATTTTATATAACTTTTTGATAATTTGTTTGAAAAATGTGCAATATCTCGAGAACGGTTCATGTTAGCGTCCTAAAATTTATGCCCATCGTTTTCTAATGAAAAATTACATAAGAAATGTTTATTTGCGTAAATTTATTAGCGGTTTTGATTTTTTGACGATTTTTTTTAAATTTCACTCGAAAATTTAGGGTGGTTCTAAACATTCGATTGCATATAAAAACAATGGGCTTCCAGTGTTTACGGATTGTGATTTTTGTACCAAATTTCGTTCGAATCGGTCCATTCGTTCGTGAGTTATCGTCTCCACAGACTCACTGACACACACCCACACCCACCCACACACACACACACACACACACACACATACTTTCACACACACACACACAGACATCACTTCAAAAATGTTTGATTCGTGATCAGGGATGCTTGAAACGTGCTCTCCCGTCGAAGACTCGAATTCGAATTTTCGACCCCGTCACAATATTTTCCTTATACATTATCTATATAAGGAAAGTAATAATGTTTTTTTTTGGATGTGCAATTAAACTCAATTTAACGAATTATTGAAGAAATAAAGAGAACGTGAATGACTCTGCAGAGTAAGTCATGTGTTGCGCACATCAGATTTATGTTTGGGTCTCATATTCGCTTTACAACATTTTGTAACAATGAAATAATATATGTTTATTGACACTAAAACCTGAAAAGGAAACTTTGACCATTATTACTTTTCCTGCAAAACATGGTAATGTATAGGGAAAGTATTGGAATCATGCCGAAAATCGCAACTGGACTTTTCGACGGATCTACACGTTTTGAAACCTCTAGAACACGAAAAAACAATTTTTAGCGTGTCGTCTGTGTGTGTGTGTGTGTGTGTGCGTGTCTGTCTGTCTGTTTGTCTGTCTTGCAATGTATGTATTCACTCTAACTCAAAAACTAATAGACTGAGATTTCATACAATTTGGTAGGTAAGTCACTTGTGGGTCACCCTGGTGCTGATTAGATTTTGGTACGATTAAAAAAAAACCTACCTTTTTTGAGAAATGGTCGAATCTAAATCGTCAAAATCTGAAATAAAAACTATGTATGCTCAAATATATCAATTAAATGCTTGTTTTACACGCAATTTTTGACGAGCAAAAGAATATAACACACTCCATTATACTTTAGGACTAATCGTTCTCAAGATATTTAAGATTTCTTGCATTTTCGTTACGCCGCTATCGGAAAAATGTCCAATTACCAAATAAAAACAAAAATTGAATTAAAAATGCAAATTTAGTTTTATTTGGTGCAATTAAACTCAATCTAATGAATTATTAAAGAAATAAAGACAATATGAAATTGAGTCTGCAGGGAAAGTCATGTGCTGCCCACATCAGATTTTTTATTTTTAAGGGAATTATATAATTCAATAGAAATAACATCCGGTGTTCTCGAAATGTTATAGGTTTTTCTTTTATATAAAAAAAAGTTCATAAAACATGCTCACACTTATCAAACCCATTTAATCACTGGAAGTTCTGACAACCATAAATAAATGAACACGATTATGACTTATCATAAGCCATTCTCAAGATATAAAAAATTACTTTTTCATATGAAGCGTGATATCTCATGAAATAATCAAGCGGTTTCTACAATATTTAGCAAGCTTGCTAAATTTTGTATTCGAATTCGAGTTTTCGACGGGAGAGCACGCTTCAAGCATCCCTAATCACGAATCAAACATTTTTGAGATGATGTCTGTGTGTGTGTGTCTGTGTGTATGTGTGTGTGTGTGCGTGCGTGTGTGTGTGTGTGTGTGTGTCTGTGTGTATGTGCGTGTGTGTGTGCGTGTGTGTATGCGTGTGTGTCTGAGTGTGTTAGTGAGTTTGTGGAGACGATATCTCACGAACGAATGGAGCGATTCGAATGCAATTTGGCACAAAAATTACAATTCGTGAATACTGGAAGCCTATTGTTTTAAAACGCAATCAAATGCACAGAACGCTCCTAAATTGTCGAGTGAAATTTTAAAAAAATTATCAAAAAATCTAAACCTTTAATAAAGTTACGCAAATAGACATTCCTTATGTCATTTTTCCTTAGTAAACGATTGATCTAAACTTTAGAAAGCTAGCACGAACCTTTCTCGAGATATTGCGCAATTTTCAAATAAATTTATCAAAAAATCCCATAAATTAAAAAAACAATATTAACTATTGAGAAACATGTTCACTTTTCATATATAATATCATCCGATAAATTTTGTGACATCATTCTCGTGGATCTAACTCGTTCCATTCATGAGAAAATATACTTTTAATAATACTTTTGTATTTGAACGTCAATAGCCATTTGTCTGCTATAAGAATTACTTATTTCTCCGTCCATAACTTTTGACGAGATTTTGGCGACGAATTTGGCGGAATGTCAAATGTTGCCCAATTAACGAAACTCTCGTCAAATAGATAAAAATGACGCTAAATCAATGAAAATGACGACTAAATGACGAAAATTCAATATCTTGGAAATAATATAAGAATAACCTATTTGTTTTTACTGCAAAAGTAGTAAATTCATTGCATTATATAAGGAAAGTCATGTGCTGCCCACATCAGATTTTTTTCTTCAATATAATCGATAAAAAAATAGATAAAAAAATCTGATGTGGGCTGTACATGAGTTTCCCTACATAATGCAATGTGATTTATTTCTTTCACATCGAAAAATTGATGTATAAGTCTCACGATACAATATTTTTTTCATGATGAATTATACATTTGCTGCTTTTCCGAATGACAACATACGAAACTATTTAGAAGTACCTCAATTAACTTATATTTCGCGCAACTGAAATTTGACAATTACCAAGAAGGATAGCACACGCAATAAGTAATATTGTTCATATATTAAAATATATTAATATTTATTTCATCAATTTGGCGTCTTTTCATTAATCTAGGATCATATTTGCAATTTTGCGATAGTCTTCGTTAATTTGTCACCATTATGAAAAGTCGCCAATGTGGCAAAATTTAGCAAAATTAGTCATAAATATCGTAAATGAGCCGTAATAGATACAAATATAAATAGGAATTAAATAGAAATAATCAAATAAAAAATTAAATAGAAAGCAACAAAAAATTAAATAGAATTAACAAATTAAATAGAAATAATAAAAAAATCGTAATAGCCGTAACAGATACAAATGAGTCGTAATAGATACAATATACAAATTACCGTATACTATTTCTGGAAAGTAATAAAAACATTATCTATAATATAAATATAATGTATATACATAATATAATATACAATACATTATAAGCTCTGCCAACCACAGCCCCAAATGTAACTATTCCTGAGGCAATCCTTTCCATCTACTATATTAACTATGATATACAGTTTCTGGCCGCTGGCACTCCGTCCATCATTAGCCTGACAAACGCCTCACTCTTAATTAATGCAATTAGCAGCATCGCGACTATACACAGGCGCAAAGTATGGGAACAAAAAGACAAAATCTCCTTCGCAATTTGGAAAGGCAGTAAGCCATTTTGCGTTGTCAGGAGAATTATATGTCAGATATATATTCATATGCCTGTATCTATTATACACATTCCATGTATCAGGTATACACATTCCCATCTGCTTGTGATTAGGATTTTACGTTTTTCATACTGTCGTATGGGGAAGAATGTTCAATGTTATTTTGCCATAGATAAATGGCGCAGCTTATCTTCAGAATTTAGATTAACGTATTGATGCCCGATGGCTCAATAATTATGCCATGGCAGAGGTACACACAGGTATATATATATGTATATATATATATATATATATATATATATATATATATATACATATATACGTATATGTATATATATATACGTATATATATACGTATATATATATATATACATATATATATATATATATATATATATATATATATATATATACGTATATATATATATATATTTCGAATTATATGGCTGTCCTGATGAGAATGTAATTTCGAACTAACCGCCATTTTTGTGTAGTTTCAATTGATTGTTCTCTATGTCTTAATCTTTTATCTTGAGCTAATTATTATTGCATTTTCTCATTTTTGCCGTGTTTTATTTTTATTTATATTTATATTTATACACTTTTACTTGTGAATTTTATATCCTAATATTCTTCTCATCCCCCTTTACCATTGTAGTGATATGTTACCTTCTATCTTTATCCTTAGTCTTGGTCTATAGTTACTCATTTGTAACAGATATGCTAGTGATGGGTTTTTTTTGTACATACAGTAGTTTATGCGTAATTTTCGCTTAAAATCTTTCAATTTTTATTTATATATATATATATATATATATATATATATATATACGTATATATATACGTATATATATATATATATATATATATATATATATATATATATATATATATATATATATATATATATATATATATATATATATATATATATATATATATATATATATATATATATATATAAAATAATAATAGTACTTTGAAAATCCAATGACCGAAAAGTAAGAAGATGCAACACGTTAAACCTAAAACCTAACTTTCTAAAACACCCACAGAATAAAATATGGAACAGCAAATCATCAATCAAATGGAAAAAAAATACAAAACACGAGTTATATATATATATATATATATATATATATAAATTTATACGTATATACGTATATGTATATATATACGTATATATATATACGTATATATATATATATATATATATATATATATATATATTCGTGAAAACTGGACATCTTGGAGTTCAGCCGGGTCGAGGACGCAAATCGACTCGTTCAGATGTCGTTGACGATGTTGCTACCGCTATTGTTGAACAATCAATGGGTAACGATATAGGCTGTAGTAGTGCACGTGGAGTGTCACGACACTTGGGTGTTCCCTACAGCACAGTGCGGAACGTATTGAGAAACATAGTGCATTTTTTCCCGTACAAAATTAGTCACACTCACCACTTGCTGACCATCGACAGGGAGAAGCGACTGACCTTTGTATTGACATTTCTGGCTAGAGTTGAAGTGGATGCATCGTGGCCATGGCAGATTCTATGCAGCGATGAAGCGCATTTCCATCTAAGTCGAACAGTCAACATCCATAACTGTCGCATTTGGGACACGGAAAACCCTCGTACCTTCCAAGAGATTCCACTTCACTCACCGAAAGTTAGAGTCTGGTGTGGATTCACAGCCACATTCATTCTTGGACCTTTCTTTTTCGAAGAGGCTACTTCCAATGGCCCTGTGACATGCACCGTGACGGCCAGGAGGTACAAAATCATGCTCGAAAATTTTGTTGTACCCCAACTGCAACAGCATCAATGTGTTGATTCAATTTCTTTTATGTGCAAGATGGAGCGCCTCCACATATTGGACTCTAGGTACAGCAGTTTCTTCGGCAACATTTTACTAATGGTAGAGTAATTAGTCGTGCGTTTCCGACAACCTGGACATCTCGTTCTCCAGATCTTAATCCCTGTGATTTTTGGATGTGGGGATACTTAAAAAGTCTTGTTTATCGAGGACGTCTGGTAACCTTGGCAGATATGAAAGACAGTATCACTCTGCATGTGAGAAGCATCTCAATCGACCAATTACGATCCGCAGTTGAACAAACTGTCCACAGACTGCAGATTTTACATCTTGAAGAAGGGAACCATATTGAACAGCATTCCCTGCATCGATAAGGTCCTTGTGATATGAATGTTTGGTACGTACGAATAAAATGTGTTACAAATGTGTATTTTGCGTCTTTTCAGCCTATTTTCTGTTGTACAGCGCCACCTATCGGTGTTTCTGGAACTAATTTTTTTTCGCGTAATCCCTTTCCCCATATCTTGAATAGTAGGTTCAACAATTTTGGAGCCTTTACACTGAGTAGTTCGATGTATCGAGAGCTCAGAGTAGGGGTGTTTTAATTCTGACCACCCGGTATATTATATATATACTATGCATATATATATATATATATATATATATATATATATATATATATATAGAATATCACGAACACAAAATAGATTTATTATTTCCTATTGCTCATGCTAGAATTTGGTGCTTTAGCGCAGTTTTAGTTGCGCCGGAGTATAGCTCAATTTTATCTGCCACGATTTTATTCTAGCTCAGAGCATATATCTTCAGTAGACGTCCACTTTTAATACCTTACAAATGTTGGCATTTAGATACCAAATATTATATAAATTACCAAAACACTTTTTTCTAAAACTAACACTATGCTAATTAAAAAAAATAATAAATGTATCACGAAAATCTACAGTGGATATGCGTGGTGCAAAATCCACCATATATCAAATTAAACTATCGTGCCTACTAATTTTATATGTTTCTTCTATTTTTACTTCGAGTGTTTGCTCGAATGCACATTAAAATCTTACAGAAAAAAAAATTACATTTTCATCTTTTAAGTTCGGAAGTATAAGTGTCCAAAATGTTTTCATGTTTCGTAACTTTCAGATTTTTGCCACATATGCCCTAAGATGTTCTTCACATAAGAATAAGTATATAGAAATATGGGTGCATAAAATTAATATGAAAGCAGCAATGAGTAAGCAGCAGTGATAAACCTAGAAAATAAATTTAAAATTGCATACGAAGAAATTGTTCCAATCTATGACGGTTACCAAACTTTTCAATTTTTCCTGGTTTTTAATTTCAATTAACACTGTTGACATGCAAGATAAACACGATATAAGATCAGCCTTTTTAAGAGAAGACCAGACCTTTTAAAAGAAGATCAGACTTGATGAGAAAAGAAGGAACATCACTAATCTGAGGCCAACCATCTAAACATTCTATACTATCACAGCTACAAACGGACACTATATCACATTAAAAAAATCTTAATTATTGGTTATGCATCAGAACACTTGTAGGGAGAAAAACAATTAATCCTGTTACTACTTAAAAATTTTAAAAGTTTTAATTATCCTTTTCACTCAATATCTTTTAATTTTCATAAATATATAACATGCTAAGGAAAACTTTAGCAACCTAAATAAGCACAAATTACATAATAATGTTACATACAGCTGTTTCGAGGATGCGCTGATTCCCTTTCGTCAGTGCGAGAGAATCAGTGAGTTTGTCGGTTGGTTCTTTCGCACTGGCGGGTCCAGCTTATCATCGAAATAGCTGTATCCTAAATTATTGTATTGTTTCTGCGTAATTACGCTGCTCAAGTTTTCCGTATCATTCGTACAAAGTGCATTTTACTTATTGATATAATATACTGTTGTGTAAAATTTGCTAACAGTGTAAGACTTTAAGGCGTAACCCCATTCCCGTAGAAAAACGCTTCACTTTTAACATGAACGCCTTTAGAAACGCTTAGTGACCTTCCTGCTATACGGAACGGCTGTAGTTTATCAACGATGACTAAAAATAATGCCAAGCATTGTCTTTGTCTCGAAGTAAATATTTCTAAACTTCCATTAGAAAATTTAAAAACATTTGCTGAAAAGAGATTTGCACTGCTTGGTTATCGTATTTTTGATGCAAAACGTCTTAGGGAGTGGGATTCAGTAAATCTTGAAAGAAACGTGAATTATATGAAACGGGAGTGGAAGTATGTAACGGAAGGGACGTCATATTGTTACGAATACGTAATAGTACATCATTGTTGTAATTTGGAGGTCAGTGTCACTTGGCGACAAATTCGATTGCACTGACCTTGGCGGTGAACTCGAAGGACAACGAATTTGGTGAACTTATTGGCAACTTGGTGGCTTTTGCCAAGTTCTGGAAATTTCTTGGTTAATAATAATTTTACGTTTGATTTTTATTTGTTTTTAATTACAGTAAACTAAATGTGAAAAAAGTTTTTGTTGTGAAACATTTTAGGGCGTGGGGTACGGACAAAATAATGGACGAAATGCGAAAGGGATGAAACGGAAGTATGTATTGGAAAGTGACATTACTAGAGATCCTATAACACAGCTTGATCTATGTCCGCCATGGTGTATCAGAGTGAGAAACGCCTTCGAGAGAAGGAGTGAGAACCAGCGCCATTCTCCTTGCTGACCTCAGTGAAACGCACCTCTTCTGGCGCAGTTATCGCCGACTAAGTAGAAAATAATATGCTTGCATCATATTTTTTACAATTTATCCATTTTTCTCTTATCGTTCAGTCAGGAATCTAAACATTCGCTTTCCTTTTCGGGAATTATTAGAGCGATTTACAGCCGAACATCCATTTTATTGCGAATTTCTACTGCAATGCATAACATCGAGTCACTGCGCAATAGAAACCACTGGGCGACACATTTGATGAAATACCGCCAATTTGGCGAGTTCTGGAAACTTCTTGAATTTTTATGTGAATAATATCTACGCTTGAGATATCTATCGAAGTTCGGAAAAGAATTGTAAACACTTTGGGCACTTATGCTTCAGAACCGAACAGATGGTTGGTGTCGTGTCTGTCCACAAGAAGTCAGTTAGGTGCATGTGCAGAGAGCAAGCACTGCTTTAGCTATATCGAGGATCTTGCCAGAGTAGAGTTTTCCCGTGGAAATTCGTCCACGTTCTGCATGACCACCAAAATGGCTGGGCATGAATGAATGTGCTCCGGTGTAAGTTCAGTTTGTAGACAATTTCCACTGTGTCAATAAAATCGTGCGCCATCACTGTTTATCTTCATTCCTCTTAGATATTGAGTTCTCAGTTTAGTAATTGTTTTGGTGATAGTCCTGTTCTTTTTTATTTCGCAGATCTGGGGCTTCTTTTTGATCGACTTTTCTTTAATTCTGTATCTCGCCATTGCATTTGTATCATCTAGGGTTACGAAATTTAAAATATTGTTGAGAATTCTGGCTTCTTTAACCAAATCAACAGTAACCTCATTCCCCTCTATGCCGGCATTTACCACTATGGGCTAAACACGTGGTAATGTTTACAATTGAAGACAGGTAATCTTGTTAATAGACCTCAGTTGATTTTTCAGTGTTATATGCGTATTTTCTCCATTTACTACATTACGATCACATTTACAGATCTCCTTGGTTCCGGTGTCAGGACTATCATTATCTGTATTCTGACAAAAGC
>OX578151.1:51791247-51961247 GCA_951213105.1 Amaurobius ferox
TACAATATCGGTATTTGAATCATAACTATGTTACTATGGTTCTAAATGGAATCTAAAACTGTATAAAAATGTATAATATAAAATATAATAAACAAAATCTACTGTGATGACTATAATTTGAAATCGTATTTCAAGAACGGTTGATGGGATACTAAAATATACTTCAAATCAGAAAATAGAGAATACTTTTCTTCAACACAGGATGATATGAAAAAAGATTTTTGTGGATCTAGCCATTCTCGAAATATAGCTAGAAGAATTTTGGAACAGAATAATTTGAGATTGATAAATTTTTCAGATGAAATTTCAGGATTTATAATTTTTTACAGTACTTATATTTAAAGTGTCCATGTATTTCATCCTTTAGTTAATCAGTCTCACTTTATATGATATAAATTCAAATGTATTATATATATATATATATATATATATATATATATATATATATATATATATATATATATATATATATATATATATATATGTATATATGTTCGTGACCACTTCGGATCAAAAATAAAAAAACACGCATTCAATATTTTTAGAAAAGCTATCCAATAATACCAAAATTGACCCTCTCCCCCTCTCCCCCCCCCCGGGGGGCGGTGGGGCAACTTTGAAATCTTCAATGGGAACCCCCATTTTTTATTGCAGATTTGATTATTGCAGATTTGAATTGCAGAAAAAATTACATACATTTGACCTACGATTTTGATTCAAGCACCCCGATCATGAGAGGGAGGGGGAGTTACAAAAAAAAGCACCTTGATCATGAGAGGCAAGAGGACTCATGTTAATCAAGCACCCCGAAGGGAACAGAAAACTTCTACGTCCACATCGTTGTTCCTGGGTAGTGCTAAAAGTAGTTTTGAACCGTTTTCTAAACTGAAGTCAATAGTTGTCGCTGAAGTGAACGGTTAGCGGGGGGAGGGGGTCAATTTTAGCATCATTGGATAGTTTTTTTTTTAAATATTGAACACGTAATTTTTTATTTTTCTATCCGAAGTGTACTTCCCGCGACATTCCCATTTTTAAACGTTTTTGCCCCACTTCCGTTTTCCTCGATTATAGCGCCATTTGTGGGAGCAAAAATCAAAAATCGTAGGTCAAAATGTAATATTTTCTGGAAAATCCAAATCTGCAATAAAAAATGGAGGTTCCCATTGAAGATATCAAAGTTGCCCCACCCCTACCCCCAGGAGGGGGAGGGGGTCAATTTTGGTATCATTGGATAGCTTTTCTAAAAATCTTGAATACCTGTTTTTTTTATTTTTTGATCCGAAGTGTATTTCTCAAGATATTGCGCCTTTCCGGAACTTTCTGGACACCCTGTATATATATATATAGTCTTTTATATATATATATATATATATATATATATATAGTCTTTTTATATATATATATAGTCCTTTTTCTTCTAGATATATATGTATATATATCCAGAAGAAAAAGGATTTATAATATAACAGTAAAAAAGTATTTAATAGAATAGCGCTATCAGCAGCTTACTCTTAGAATACATAAAATATGACAAAATAACAGAGTAATAGAAAGAAGAGGAAATTGCCTTCACAGTGCCAAAAAAGTGGCGGAAGAGCGATTGTGAACTCTTTTAATTCCCGATTACAGCTAGCTGTTAAGCCATGGCGCACTCTCGGACGCCAGCATATGAATAGGCAATGACCCCGAAATGTCTTCATAAATTCAGACATTAGACCTACATGAAGCATCTAAAACACTTACATGAATGAAATATAATAAAAATCACAACATCAAATACATACAACAAACACCACGGGTACCTCAACGGGTACACCACACACCAAATCCTCCAAAAATGTACTCCAACCGAAGATAACTTTTCCTATTTGACTGATAGAAAGAGTCCTCATCATTGTTGCCATTACTCCAATAGCAATATTTTCATTGCAAACGTTCAAACGTTTCAGCAGGAATGATTAACACATTTTACTTCCTAGATGCTAAGTTCAATATTTTAAATTCTAAATCAATATTACAAATGACCTAACCAACTACTTTTGTCCTTTCCAATCTTTTAATTACTATTTACTTGTTGTCGTTTCGGATACATCAGTTTCAACAAATTTTTTAGATAGTCGGGTTGTTTTGAGTAGAAATCCGGTATGAGACGCATGACAAATTTCCTTGGATATTGCTGTTGTTTTGCTTGTCTAATAAGATTACTATCACTTTCCATTCTGTCAATTTCATAAGTCTATTGTTTCTATATAAGTGGTTGATAAATATATTTTTGTATATATTAATATGAATATTCGAGTTCCAACCGATAAGAAAACTGTAATCAAATTAAAAATATACTTTTTTATCATATATAGTAAAATATCTTGCTGTAATAATCTGTTTCAATTGCATTGGGATCCAGAAATTATAAAATATCTGGATTTTGTTGCTTATTTTTAATTAAGATCAGCTGAGGAAGAACTGAAATCTAGTTCTTGATTGGGGTCTTTTGACCCTGCTATCACATCGTCCACATATCTCAAATACACGATATCATTATTGATGTGAGCGTGGGTTTCATAATGGTATAGATAAATATCTGCCAATATTGACGAGCATCCACCTCCCATTGGAATGCCTCTTGTTTGTTGATAAAAAGACACTCCGTCATATAGTATATTCTCAAATACTACTATTTGTATCAAAGACCTGCTAACTTTGATATCAATAGTTTTCTTTAATTCATAATATTCGCATACCTGTAGGAGAATTTTTTTCAAGTTGTTTATATCCACGTTATTAAATAACTCTTTAAAGTCATAAGTGTTTAAATAAAGTCTGGCTGGTATACTTGGAAGTATATTCTTTACTTCAAGACTGTTTTTTTCTGAACAAGATCCCAATGTTACAGAAAGATTGAAGACGGGTTTTAAAATATGGAGTAACTTTTTGTTAGCAATAGTAAGATATGTTTTATATCCTATATTAACAGTCCTGAAGTTAATAGGATTTTTATGTAGCTTTGGTATCATTGCCAGGTAAGGGAAACGAATATTTTAAATATCATATTTAATTTTTCTGTATAGAGCTTTAATAAGATTTTCAACAGAGATCCGTGGTTGGTATATTTTGGTACATAATCCATTATTTTCATATGAATTATTTAGTTGTTTTAAATATAAACGTTTGCATGTATATGCATAAGTACTTGGCATTTTATCCACATAGATTATGACAAAACGATTATGAATCTTCTTTATTTTAGTTTTATCTAATATAAAATCTAATTTAAAATATGAATCAGGGTTATAGCAATACAGCAGTTGTTCAATATCCCTATGTTCTCATTCTGGGAATATTTAATCCGTTATTACCTTTTCAATAGCCATATTGTACAAAAATTTATTAATTTTAACAGTAAAAATACTTTTAGCTTTTTTACAGGCGTATATTGAAGGCATTCTGTATTTTGTACCTAGTTTAAAAATTTCTTTTAAATTGTTATCTTCCATAAAATCCGTATATCCTGTAAATATATGTTCATGATGAGGATTTATAAATTCATTTCTACTACAACCACACTGTATTTTTTCATAGTTTAAGTAATTTTGGCTAACTGTATTATAGTTAAATATGGTTCTTCCAAGAGGTTTCATATAGCGAAATGCTATGATGACTTTGATGCCACTGCAAGGCATCAAGTGTTCGCATTGTTTCATAATACGATTGAATGGGATAGAATCGAAACTCTTGTTCAAATATGTCAATACAAGATATTTCGGAGTCAATTCCTCTCTATTAAGACAGATTTAAATTGATATCAAGATATCTTGTTCTTTTCTTTAAAAGGTCACATATAGTAGCCAGTATGGCCATATGGATATGGTTGAGATCATTTCGGGATTGTATATATTTCATAATTTTATTAAATGTTTTCCCCTTATTCCTCCACTTTTTTGGCACTATGAAGGCAATTTCCTCTTCTTTCTATTACTCTGTTATTTTGTAATATATACATTCCGGTACTTCTAGATAATTTCAGTTGTTAAGGTTGATCGTGTATACACGTGGTGAAAGAAGAGGGGTTCATTCCACATAGTAATATAAATTTTCTTATCTTCATTTTTTCATCTTTTGATGCCTGTAGTCTGAGTTTGAGCCTTTATAGTAATGTACTATTGCTCAATCTGAAGCAGGCATTTGTTTGGGTCAATTAGAATTAAATACTCAGATCTGAAGATGAATTTAATTCTGATTAATCATCGAATTTGGGCCGGTGCTGTTCTTTTCTCTTATCGGTATTATGGCCGTGGTTTTGCTTCTATGGTGATGTTAATATTACTTGAATTTTTTATTATTACATTTTCCTAATATAAATATATATATATATATATACATATATATATATATATATATATATATATATATAAGACATAGATAAACAACCTACAACTCGCCGATGAATTCAATTTTGACCATACAGCAAAAACGGTTTTTATAAAACCAAGCCAACATCGGCATTTCCAAACTTTGTAAATCATGCCCGAAAATATATGGTAGTATGTGCATCTTCCTGTTCATGATAACAAACGTTTTCAACCATGAAGCATGGAGGAGAACTGATTTTAGAGTACGACTTTCTGGTTGAAAATCAATTGTTTCAAGAAATCACCTACTCATTGACACAGACTGTGAAAAAATGCTGGAAGCTGAGTCATGGTTGCACTTATTAGCTGTTTCATAGTTGCACATAAAGGAGAAGTGATTTTAAAGTGCAACTTACTGGTTGACCATCAATTGCTTCGAGAAATCACCTACTCATTGACACAGACTGTGAAAAAATGCTGGAAGCTGAGTCATAGTTGCACTTATTAGCTGTTTCATAGTTGCACATAAAGGAGAAGTGATTTTGAAGTGCAACTTACTGGTTGACTATCAATTGTTTCGAGAAATCACCTACTCACAGATTGGCACAGATTAAGGGAAAATGCTGGAAGCTGAGTCATTGTTGTACTTATTGCGCACCCCTTCATTTTAAACCTTCTGAATGAACTTTCAGAAAGTATGTCAGGATTATCAATTTCTATTCTCGATTTCTTATTTTCCAAGCTGTCTTTTCCTCGGGGAAAGAAGAATCTTAATTTAAATAGCAGCCCCGCAGATTGCGAACGGTAGAGTGAGCGGGAAACCAAGTTATAAAAAGGCGAAATGCGAAGCACAAGGATGGGAGGATGATGGTGAGAGATGGTACGAGTTGGTACGTGGAACGTGGTGTGTGTGGATGTAAACGATGGTAGAAAGGGTGGACCATGTACTTGTAAATTAAGTTAATGGAGTTTATTTTATGATTTCTACAGTTTAAGAATACACGTGTTGTTTTTATCAAAAGGTGTCTGCGTGTTCATTCCAACACCTTTACAAGTATTTATTTTTTTTGTATTCTGAATATTTAAAACGTTTTTGAAGGAATTTTGAAGTAAAAAAATAATGAGTAAAAGTCTTTGGTCTATCAATTTTTGTTTTCATTTGGACTTCCATCTTTGGTGTAAGAGGTTAATTCATTCAAAGTTTATTTGAGGAAACAGAGAAAATAAATTTGGCCGTTTATACAGAGTATGTTTACACATTTTCCGAACGATTTTATTGCAAAAAATAACAGAAATTAAATTAATTCAGAAATTTTTTTGGCAACAGCCCATTTTATAAAAGCGAAATTATCGTTTGCTATTGTTAAATTTTGTCTATTTCAAAAATAGTGCTTTGGATTGGAAGTAATATTTTTGCTCTTTCCAAAGAGAAATACTCTTATTCGGTAATTAATAAACGCCGTAAAAACCATGGAATTCTTAATTTAAAACGCAAAATCAGCAATATTATTAGTATTTAAGAAAAAAGTGATAAACATTGCTTTTAACCGGGAAAAGAACGAATGAATACTCAAAGAAGGTTCGTGCACTTAAGAATATTTCAAAAACAAAGTCTCTTGTCTCAAAGAAAATCCATCAAATGAAAGAACAATTGAAGTATCTTTAAAATCTCTGTTACAACTGTAAACAGGATGATAAAAAAATACTTAAACATTTAAAAAGCTAATCAGCATAATGTTCACCTCTTTTTGCCTAGACATGTGGTTGAGTACAGCACATGATGTAGAATTCTCTAAGAAAAGAATTTATCCAGTGACAGATGGAAATATATTGTGATGATTGATGAACCGTGGATCGATTTAAATGACTGTAACAAAACAGATCGATATACTATCGCAAAAGAGGATGAAAACGACCTAAAAATTTGTTTTCACGATTATTGATAGATTCTTTGTACAGCGATAAATTAAAGTTAAGAAAAGTAAAAAACAAATGATGCCAAAACCAATTGAACATATTATCAAGATAATGTTCAGCTACTTTATTGAAAGAAGAAATGCCATCCTTTCATCCGCAGAGATTAGCAGAGCTGAACGCCACACATAAATATCTACCACTAAATTTCTTAAAAACAAAATTACAAAAAATATAGTTATACAGTGCATCCCTTAAAGATTTAAACGCGCTTTAAAACTTTACCTGTTGGAGATAAGTGGCCAATGTAAATTCCAAAAATGTTGAAAGTAGGTAGGAAATAAGACTGCGTTAACGAAATAGCCCTTCCATTTATTTTCAAAAAAGCTACATATTTTAAATTTTTATACGATCCACTTAAACAAATTTGGTCAATCAGAAAATTTTTATTTATAATGCAACAAGATCAATAAAAAAACCGCATATCTTTATCTTTAAAATCAACTGAATTATGATAAAGGAAGAAAAAACTGATGCAACTTTTTCGTACCATCTGAAAGGCTGTTTCATCAGTGAAAATAGGGATCATAAACAAATTGACGATTGAAAGTGTTTAGATCAAAAATACGTTAATATATGTCAAATTTTTTTTTATCACAAATACATCTAAATAAAGCATTACACAGACAGAGATAATATAAAGCAGTGGTACTCACTACGCGGCTGGGTATCCTGTGTATTATCATCCAGTTTTATCTTTTTTGTAATATGTAACGAATTTACATTTCTAATTTTATATGTGGTCCCCATTCACAATGTTCAATTTTCAATTAAATATAACTCGCTCAATTTTAAAGATACAGATATGCGTGTTTTTTTAATAATCTTGTTGCATTAAAAATAAAGGTTTTCTGGTTGACCCAAAGTGTCTAAGGGGGTCGTATAAAAATTTAAAAAGTGTAACTTTTTGAAAATGAATGGGAGGACTATTTAATTAATGTAGTCTTATTTCTTACCTTTCTTTTAACATTTTTGCAATTTACATTGCCCACTTATTTCCAACAGGTACAGAATAAAAGCGCGTTTCAATTTTTTTGGGACAACCTGTATAACTATATTATTTTCTCCTATTCCTTCAAAGTCTCCTGATAAGTCACCAATGGATTATTGTGCTCTTTAAATTGTGAAAAAGAGAAATTTCTAAATACAGACCTAAAACAATGCATGGACTATGAAAAACTGTAAAAGAGGAGTGGAATAAAATACCACTCATAACTTTACGCAAAGCTCTCTCATCTTAGAAGTCAAGATATGGAATGATAATCTAAAGAAAGGATTATCAGTTAAAGTATGTAAGAAATAAGTATTGCTACATCAAACTTTAGTTTTATTGCTATAAATTTGATCTAAAAATATGTAGATAGCCTCTGCAGAAGATGAACATGCTATTTAAATATTTGATTTATTTACTTAAATGACATAGAGTTACATAATGATTGCTACACTCAAGGATACACTTTCAACATCTGTAGAAGTTGAAAGCGTTAAGTAAATAAATCAAATATTTAAATAATATGTTGACTCTGTAGAAGGTGAACATACTATTTAAATATTTGATTTATTTACTTAATTGACAAAGAGTTACATAATGATTGCTACGCTCAAGGATACACTTTCAACATCTGTAGAAGTTGAAAGTCTTAAGTAAATAAATCAAATATTTAAATAGTATGTTCACTCTGTAGAAGGTCGAAGGCCCAGACCACACGACCAGCCCTAAGGTTTATGCCAATTTAATGTGTAGCTGGACTCTGTGGAAGGTGAACATACTATTTAAATATTTGATTTATTTCCTTAATTGACACAGAATTACATAATGCCTGTTACGCTCAAGGATACACTTTCAAACAAAAGAGTATAAAGATTCCCATACATTAAATAAATGTTCCTCTCCTACCATGCTTAAACAAAATCTAATAAGTATGCATACCTCTGAAAAAGCCTCGAAAGTAAATTTTTCCCCATTCGGCGTATAATTCCACAATACAGAGAAAACCACTTCGTTCGATGCTAATTTAATTCATTAGAGCCAAAGTTAATCATTGAAAGAGGTAATTATAGAAATATCTTCAACGGGCCGAGCGCCACTCATTAGCATTAGAAATCAATAACCGCTACCTTATTTGTTTTGATGTTTATTAGTGAGTATATGTATGGCTATATATTGTATGAGGGTATGGAGAAGAGAAGGTTTTAGTTTTTTTCTGTGGTCAGATGTACTGTGAAATAATTGTAAATGAACCCCGGTGAATAAAAACATGTTGAATGCATATAGTGTCGACCAAGGGATTGAATGCATAGTCGACCACGGAATTGAATGAATATAGTATCGACCACGGTATTGAACACATATAGTGTCGACCACGGGATTGAATTCATAGTGTCGACCACGGGATTGAATTCATAGTGTCCACCACGGGATTGAATGAATATAGTGTCGACTACGAGACTCAATGCGTATAGTATCGACCACGGGATTGAATGCATAATCGACTACGGAATTGAATGAATATTGTGTCCACCACGGTATTAAATACGTATAGTGTCGACCACGGGATTGAATTCATATAGTGTCAACCACGGAATTGAATTCATATAGTGTCGACCACGGAATTGAATTCATATAGTGTCAACCACAGAATTAAATACATATAGTGTCGATCACGGAATTGAATGTGCATAGTGTCAACCACGGGATTGAATGCATATAATGTCGACCACTGGATTGATTCCAATGGAGCTGGGATTTCAATTTCCCTCCCAAGGGGGAAAGGGGGGGGGACTCTTTTTTATTTTCAGTAAATGATTCTAGACCTTCTAAAAGCTCCTTGGTGATCAACCAAAACTTTTTCACGCTTAGAGTATCGACCATGGTGCAGATCCCTCTAGAGATGGATTTTCAATTTTCCTCCTGGGAGCTGAGAAAATGGTTTTGTCTATAAGACTTTTCAGACCCTACACAGGCTCTCCGGTGCATCTTTGCACACTTATACTATCAGTCACAGGACAGATTCTCACAGAGCCGGATTACTATTGATTTACCTCCAGGAGGCAGTGATTTTATATATATATATATATATATATATATATAAATTTTTCTAGACCAGAAGCCCCCGCAATAACCTACAGGAGTTTGCATAATCAATTGCGGTACAGATCCTAATCGTACCCAGTTTTAAATTTCCCTGCTGGAGGCGAAAAAATGAGGATTTCTCTAAAAATCCTACCATATTCATTCAGAACTTCCTTTCCCTGGAAATCCTGAAAGCTGATATTTTGTAACTTATGATATCGACTACGGAACAGAAACTAACCATTCCACTTATCCATTAAGACAACGGCTTTTGACGCTAAGCGCTATGCATTGTTAACCAAATAAAACACAAGAAAGATCAATCATATATAAAGCATTGATTATGTAACACTTTCCAACTGAAATGGAATTTTATTTAAGCATCATTAAAATATGATAGATTCAGCGCTGATATCTTTTAATTTATCACAGTACTACAATAAGTTGTTATATTTGAAAACTTGAAACTGCATCGAAAAAAATGAACATTATTCAAATGGCGTCATCGAAATATAAGTCGTCTGGCTCTCCATGTAAAAGCAATGGATATTTCATTCATATCACTTTCGTTGCAGACTCTAGAGCTAAATAATGTTGCCTGAAAAAACTCCGCAATTCTTATGCAGCTCATCTTACAATCACTTGTTTGCATTTTGCATCCATTAAAATTAGGCTTCATGTAGAAATAATCAAAGTTTGATGATCATTTAAACTTAAATATTGTAATTGCTTTGGCGCAGAATATAGATGCACAGAAAATAAGCGAAAATAAAATGGTTTTAGGACGGATGCAACACTAAATATAAATTGAAGAGAACTTTAAAAATCACGATTTTGACACTAAGAAAAAAAGATGGATGCCATATTTTATTTTGAACACATGATCTCTTCATATAATCTGAGTGTAATTAATATTTTAATTTTTATTTAAAATCTACCGACCATATGTTGCTGACATTTTTTTTTATATATTTTATGGGATAATTTAAATATTTTTTTTAATTTTCGAAGAAATTTGTGAATTTTAACTTCGCTTAACAAATCTTTGAAAAAATTAGGTCCATGGGGTTTAAAGCATTTCACCTGTTCAACCCGGGTTCAATCCAAAACTAATTGGGTGATATTATTTATTTACATTCCCATATGTCCCACAGACCGTCGCAAAAACATACTAAAATTTCATTTTGATAAAATCATTTAAAGGCAGTTATCGTGCATACGGACGGACAGACAGACAGACAGACAGACAGAATGAATGAACACTTCAGTCATACAAGTCACAACACTTTTCAACTATGTTGGAAAGCGTTAAAAAAGCTAGAACCAAATTTTAAAGGCTTAGTTTATTGTCTTTGATAAGCTTAGATACACTGCCTTCTAAAATTTAAGCGCCCGATACACTTTCTCAAATAGCAGATTCGTGGATTTTATCGAGTTAAACTTACTGTTGTCATCGACGAAGATATGCAAATATCAAATAATATGTCAAATAGCGATTTTCTACTCGAATAATATAAAAATTAGGCGTAGGGTGAAAACGACAGGTTTGTGCCTCAATGTTCCAATGTGCCTCAATGTTCCAATGCTCAAAGAAAACTTTGTGACATCAGGGTTGATTTGTAATCAGATCAGTTTTGTTGTGACACCGAATACAGTTGAAAGATTCTCAACACTTTCGTGCTGTTGAAAGGCTTGAAGCAGGACAGGCCATTAATGAAGTCGCCAGTTTTTTTTCTGTAGACCATTTTATCATTTATCGTCTATGGAAGCAATTTTAATCAAGTGGGACAGTTATCCAGTAATCCGGTCCAGGTGATCTAAGGGCTACAACATCCTCTGATGACCATTACATCGCATTAACCCCTTAACGTCAAAACGCAATCGTCGAGCGAATACACTAGCTCTTCAAGCATGGCTACCACCGCAATAGGAAAGTTTAGCCAGTACTGTGAGGCGAAGGCTACACATCAAAAGACTCCATGCTCAGCTATCACGAACTTAAGTCACTTTGAGCACTACGGCCAAAGAGGAACGATTGAAGTGGTGTCATCAGCATGCAGACAATGAGGACACTTCACGGATGAGCCATGATTTGTCCTAGGTTCCGACAATAAATGTGTGAGCCTTTAAAGAAAACAAGAAACACGCAACAAGCATAATAACATAGCTGAACATCACGTTTTTAGTCGTAGTAGAGTTTTAAATGGTAGCATGACCTAGATTTTCATTGCGATATCGCTCCGACTTGCAGGTATTCACAGGGGGATTACTGTGATGGGAAAATGTATCAGAATCAAGTCTTTATACCCTTCGTGAGACTCTACGCTGCAACAATGTGTCCAGATTTTCTTTTGAACGATAACACTCGTCCCCACAAGGCGTTGTTGGTGGACTAGTACCTTAAGTGAGAAGGTATTGTTCATATGCAGTGGCCAGCGTATTCTCCGGACCTCAATCTTATCTAAAATTTTTAGGAAGCCCTTGAACAAGCTGTTTCTACTCATATATCCCCTCCAACTACTCTCTACATGCTCAAAATTGCCCTTCTACACGAATGGCATTTTTCGTCCTCTTCTGCCCTGGATCACATGATTGACGTGATTAGACGTCTAAACAAAGCTTGTGCTAAATCATATGCTATATTAAGGCTTAACTTTTTCAGAATCTGCTAATTGAAAAGCAAGGAATTAAAGGGTATAAATGTATCTAAAATAATTTCTCTAATCTTATTATTTTACTCAATGTATTACTTAATTGATCACATTCTTGTGAAATTTGTTGTCAATCAAAGCAGAGCTATTTGATGTCGGATTTACTAATTATTATAAGGCAGTAATTCAATATGCCATTTTCGAACACAAACATATACATACATATATTCTTTAATATCGAAATTATTAATCCGTACAATTTATTAACCATACAATATTTGAGCATTTCAGACATAATTTTGTGCGCAAATCATTTGCATGTATTTTGTTCATTATTTCTCTATAGTGCGACACAATTTTGAATATTTTAAGCTCCTCATGAGATGAAAGCTATGCGTAAATTGAATGACTCTTTAAATCAGCAAATAAGAGCCCAATTCATTTTGTGAAGGCTTACATTAGAAATGTTTAATATAGAACGTTAGATAACAAAATTGATTTCTCTACAAATTTATTTAAATTCAAAGAAATTGAATTGCCGTTTGACGTATCTTTGTCACACATTTCAGTCAGCATTTAAATTTTACCGCCCAGCTCATAAATATACGATCAAGAAAATAATGCTTGCAGAATATGCTTGTCAACAATAATAAAAAAATATCTGAACTGCAAGATTCCATTAGAATTTCTGATACAATTTTATTCCATAGTGTTTGGTACTACTTGCATAACAATCATTATTCTGATGAAAATATAAATTTGTATATTTCTCAGATTTCGTGCCTAAATTATTTATAGAAATATTTGATGAAAATCATTAAAAGTATATTCTTAAGTTGGCAACAGCTTAACGATATCAATGAATCGAGTACATTAACATTTAACCGTACATTCATATTTAGAACTTCTCAGGTTGGTAACATGTAAAACTGTTTAAAAGTATCAAATTAAGTTATTTTTCGTACAACCATGGAACTAGAAAGAAGGCGATAAAATTCCTATGAATGAAACGCTTGAAAATGCCTTAATGCTTTAAAAATTATATCTAGGTACAGCTAGTGCTAGTAAAGTAACTGCTATTGGTTGTGGACACCACAAAAAGGCATAGTATTTAGTATATGCATTTATGATTATTTTTAAATTTAAGATTTCCGTCCCCTAATTGTGAGTATTACTAATCAGTGTTTTTTACTTTCCCTGCAATACATGGTAATGCATAGGGAAAGTATTGGAATCATGCCAAAAATCACAACTCGAGTTTTCGACCGATCTACACGTTTCGAGACCTCTAGAATACGAAAAAACTATTTTTAGCGTGACGTCTGTGTGTGTGTCTATCTATGTGTCTGTCTGTGTGTCTGTGCAATGTATGTATCCAATCTAACTCAAAGACCGAATTTCATAAAATTTAGTACGTAGGTCACTTGGATATGACCCTGGTGCTGATTAGTTTTTGGTACGATTCGAAAAAGTAGAACCTGCCTTTTTTTAAGAAATGGCCCGCAAAAATTGCATGTATCCACCCTAGCTAAAATACTAAATGATCAAATTTCACAATATTTGGAAGATAAGTCACTTGTGGGACACTCTGGTGCTGATTCGACTTTGGTACGATTCGCAAAATAACAACCTGCCTTTTTTTACAAAATGGACCGCAAAAATCGCCAAAATCTAAAAAACAAAAGACTACGTATGCTGAAATGTATGAATTAAATTCTTGTTTCATATGCAGTTTTTGACGAGGAAAAGAATATAACACACTCCATTATACTTTAGGACCAACCGTTCTCAAGATATTTGAGATTTCTTGCTGTTTGTTACGCAGCTATCGGAAAAATGTCCAATTACCAAATAAAAACAAAAATTGAATTAAGAATGCGAATTTAGTGTTATTTGGTGCAATTGATCTCGAGAATCGCATCTCGAGTGTTCGGCGGATCTACACATTTCGGGACCTCTAGAATACGATAAAACCATTTATAGCGTGACTTCTGTGTGTGTGTCTTTGTGTGTGTGTCTGTGTGTGTGTCTGTGTCTGTCTGTCTGTGCAGATTTTGTATACATTCTAACTAAAAAACTAATTGACCGAATTTCATAAAATTTGGTAGGTAAGTCACGTGTGGGCGAATCTGGTGCTGATTAGTTTTGGGTACGATTCAGGATAAAAGAACATGCCTTTTTTGCGAAATGGCCCGCAAAAGATTTTATTCTCGCTAGCTAGAAAACTAATGGACCGAATTTCACAAAATTCGGTAGATAAGTCACTTGTGGGATACTCTGGTGCTGATTAGATTTTGGTATGATTCGGAAAAAAATAACCTGCCTTTTTTTGCAAAATGGCCCGCAAAAATCACCAAAATCTAAAATAAAAAACTACGTATGCTCAAATATATATCCATTAAATGCTTGTTTAATACGTAATGTTTAACGAAGAAAAGAATAAGACCAACCCCATTACACTAGATCTAGCCGTTCTCGAGATATTTTAGTTTCTACGTATTTTCTTTACGCCACCTTTAAAAATAAGTCCAGTTACCAAATGAGAACGAAAATTGAATTAAAAGTGAATTAAATTTAATTAAAATAAAGAGAACGTGGATATAAGTCTGCAGGGAAAGTCATGTGCTGCCTACATCCGATTTTTAATAGTTAGAAACTAATATTTTATATAATTTACCGAGAGAAGCGAAGTCTATTCTCTAATCTTAAAAAAGCGAAATCAACATCTGCTTGGATTTTGTTTTCCTTTTTACTCGAAAACTACAATAGGAAGATGAAAATTTGCATATATACCTAGAATTGCACGGATATTTGCAAAATCGCAATTTCAGTTATTAAAACGAAATGCAACGAAGTAAAACGCCCATTTTTAAACGGCGCATGTTCACTAAGCTTCCTACAAATAACAAGTAAACAGCAACTTTTAAACAGCTAATCAAAGCGTGCGCGCTTGTATGAATTGCACTTAAAAATCCTCCTGTATATTAAATACGTTTTTGCGATTTAAATGTGTTAGTTTGATTTCATTATTTTACTGTATTCGAACTTATTTGGTATCGGGAACACATAGAAGGCTTACATCCAATGTCAAACATCTGTCATGCTTGATTGACACCTACAATGCTTGTTAAAGTAAACAGTGAAATTCTTTCTCGAATTAAAATGTTCCTTGTTGCTAACAAAGGGCATTTTAAGCAGGCTGTACACTAAATTTCCGAACATGTAAGTGTTTATTTTAGCATTCCCGACTGTCATTGGACAATAACCTTGTTGTGTAAAATAAATGCCTTGTGCAACAGTTTTATGGTTAATTCTTACTCATTAGACAACATTCTATAACTTTGTAATTGGTTTTTTAGTCCATCTCAATTTGTTGTCGAATTCTTTATTCTAGCTTTTATAATATTTTCGATAGGGACGCTGAAATCACTTTTTTACTTTCTCTGCAATACATGGTAATGTATAGGGAAAGTATTGGAATCAAGCCGAAAATCACAACTCGAGTTTTCAACGGATCTACACGTTTCGAGACCCTTGGAATACGAAAAAACTATTTTTAGCGTGACGTCTGTGTGTGTGTGTCTGTCTGTCTGTCTGCGCAATGTATGCATTCAATCTAACTCAAAAACTAATGGACCGTATTTCATAAAATTTAGTATGTAAGTCACTTGGGTGTGATCCTGGTGCTCATTAGTTTTTGGTACTATTTGGGATAAAAGAATGTGCCTTTTTTTGCGAAATGGCCCGCAAAAATTGCCTGTATTCACTCTAGCTGAAAACTAATGGACCGAATTTCACAAAATTCAGTACATAAGTCACTTGTGGGTTACTCTGGTGCTGATTAGATTTTGGTATGATTCGAAAAAAAATAACCTGCCTTCTTTTGCAAAATGGCCGCAAAAATCGTCAAAATCTAAAATAAAAAACTGCGTATGCTCAAATATATCCATTAAATGCTTGTTTTATACGTAACTTTTAACGAAGAACAGAATAAGACCAACCCCATTACAGTAGGAGCAGCCGTTCCCGAGATATTTTAGTTTTGTCGTATTTTTTCTAAGTCACCTTTGAAAATAAGTTCGATACCAAATAAGAACGAAAATTGATTTAAAAGTGAATTAAATTTAATTAAAATAAAGAGAACGTGGATATATGGTTGCAGGAAAAGTCATGTGCTGCCCACATCAGATTTTTCGATTTGGCTTCGTTGTTTTACAGATATTTATATTTTTAATTTACAGATAGACCTAACGTATAACCTCACTGACCTCGCCTTACAAAGTTATCAAGATTTGGACTTATACATATAAGGACTTATATGTATGATTATAAGTATATATATGATTATAAGTGACTTATATGTATGATTATAAGTGACTTATATGTATGATTATAAGTGATTTATATGTATAATTATAAATGACCTATATAATAGGGACTTTTAATAATAAGATTATAGGGACTTTCCTAGGAATCCCTTATACATTTCGCAAATTTTCCTTTAAATTGAATATAGTTCATTTCATTTTGAAAAAGAAAATGCATTTTAATTCTTTATTAATTTACACAGCTTCGATACAGTAAATAACTAAACTGTTTTAATAGCAATTAATTTCTTGATATATCATGTATACATTTCTTGAAGTTGATAAATATAAGTGATAAAAATAAGATAAATATAACCACTTTCATATAATTTATTCCGAAATTTAAATAGCCCAGTTAAAATAATTCTGCCAATATACAAAATCGTTCGCTTATGGAGCATTCTGGCGTTCCCATTATATAACCGTACCCTTCTGAGTAAATTAGAGATAATGAACTCTCGTTTTAAAATACCATAAACTCCATTAATGATAGCAATAGATAAAAACTACTCCATTAAGTCTACTAAAATATAATTTATAAACGCTTAAAATTACTTTCTATGCCTATAATTTCTACGGCAATAATTTTATCTTTAATATCTTTCAGCATGGAACTTTTTACCAAGTTTTAACGATAGTCAATGAAGCTCTCATCAACTCAGCTTTTCATTGGCGAAACTTTGACGTCATGAAAACGTCATGGCCTTCACTCATCAGGTCACGCCCACTTCCTAATTAATTCTGAAGTTCGTCTGCCGGAGATAAGGCATGGCTAAAATTTTTAATACAATACATTGAAGCAGTCATTGTTTTCATATTATTTTAAAAGATTTTGACATACAATTTAAATAAACTTTTGGAAACTTTTAATCAAGGTGAACAATAGAAGAGCTCGATTTTATTCTTTCATTTTATTTGTTTGGGAAAAATAATTACTACTAGTACTTGGTTTTCAAAGAAGACTTTTTAAAAAAAATGTTATCAAAATTGCATAATAAACATTTCAATCGTAATCTGCAATTGAAAAATAACATGAAGTTTAATGTTGAAATCATTTTAGATATTTGAACGTAAAAAGCATTGTTATTTAGCATTAGAAAACAAAATGCATATACCTAAAATATATATTTGCTTTAAATGGAAGTAAAAAAATACAGCAAAGGAATTTTTTGTCCTTTTGATTAATTTCTGAATAGCGATTTTGATTAGCATAAATTTTTTTATTGTTATGAACTCTTATTACATCATTTGCTTTTTGCATTTGTTTTCTGTATAAATACCTACGTTAGATGAGGTTTTTTATTTAAAAGAATTAGGAATTGAAGTAATTTCAAAAGTTCTTGTGTGAGTAGTATATCACTTCCTACAAGACTTACATTTAGCTTCTCTTTCTGTATTTCTTAATATGCATTATTTGAATTTTTCTTATACAAAATAATACATGTAATAGCACATTCTCTTTTCATTTGGCGACTTAGCTCCCTCTAAAATAGCGCCAAGCCACCAAAATTATAATTCAAGAACGGCTTAATCTAGAGTATTGAGAAGGGTAAAAATAGGAATGCATATTTTCATATCCCAAGATAGAATGATACACAAAACACAAACACAAAATTTGCATCTTATTAATTTTAAAGTTTTAGCATTTTAAAGGCAATTTTTAAAAAATTTTAAATATTTCAGAAATTTAGAAAATGTATATGTTTTTTCTATAACGTGCGTCACAACAAAGTAACTTGTAAGTAACAAGACTGTTTAGTGATGAAGATACTGTTTAGTATTACTGTTTAGGGATTTTAAAAAATATAATTTTGAGTAACGCAAGGGAAACACCTTAAGAAAACAAGCGCAAAAATTATTGTAAAAATACTGTAGTATTTTAATGAGGACCGGTGAAAAATCACAAGAAAACTATTATGCAGTATTTCTTTTAGCCATACTTCCAGGGGACAAAGTCCCCCTTCCCCCCGGAAACGATTATTCGCCATTTTATGTTAACCTAGTTTCTGTTGTTGTTGTTGTTGTTGTTGTTACAAATCCCAATGGTGCAGGAAAGCCTACACCAAGTCCAAAGGCCCCTGGTCCATGGCGAGGGGTAGTATGCAGTTTCACTTTGGACGAGGCTCCACTAGGGCAGAAGACTGACTTAACCTCAATATCACAACACCCATGCCCGCAGGTGGGACTCGAACCCACAACCCGGCAACCGAGCGATCACAATGAAACGCCTGCCTCCTGACCACTCGACCACAGCGTCGGCAACCTAGTTTCTATTTATGTAATAATAATTAGATATAGAAAGCGTGCCCCCTCTAAAGTTTCATTGCCCCTCCCCCCACACACAACCACCACGGCCCCAAATTCCTGAAAGATACGTTGCTTTTATGGCTTTCATGTGTTGTATCCCAAGTATTTTAAAAATAAACTAATCGCCCTAATAGAAAAGTCTTTCGTTACCTAAGAGTAATTACTAGCGTGATGGATATTGAAGTCACTCACCTCAGCAATTCAGAACGGAGGGGGGACTAATCACACTGACATTGGGTTTCTTTGTAAGTCACACTCGAAATCATATTATTTGATAATAATAAACAAGAAAGATTAATCATGCATAAAGCATTGATTATGAAACACTTTCCAACTTCAGTGTAATTTTATATAAACATCTCTAAAATGCGATACATTCCTCGGTAATATTTTTAAAATTATCACAATGCTACATTAATTTATTATATTTGGAAACTTCATCGAAGAAAATGAACTTCATTCAAATGACGGCATTGAAATATAAATTGTCTGGTTTAAGCATCTCTAAAATGCGATACATTCCTCGGTAATATTTTTAAAATTATCATAATACTATGATAATTTATTATATTTGAAAACTTCATCGAAAACAAATGAACTTTATTCAAATGACGTCATCGAAATATAAATTGCCTCTATATAAAAGCAACATTTCATTCATCACAATACTATAATAATTTATTTTATTTAAAAACTTGAAATGTACCATATTTATTTTAAAATGTGAAACCTCTCTTACAAATAAAGTATTTAAACTCTTGGAAAGATATTTATTGTATAATATATCTCTTTTTTCTTTCTGGAGTATATAACGATAGTCAGAATTTAATTGAATTTGTTTTTTACCCTATATTAAATAATTTTTATTTAAAAAACTATGCAACATATTTTACTGAATTTTTTATATATTTTATGGGATAATTTGAATATTTCCTAAAATTTTTCGAAGCAATTTGTGAATTTTAAATTTGTTTAAAAATGTTTGAAAACTTAGGTCCCATAGGATTCAATGTATTTCATTTTTTCAACCCGGGTTCAATTCAAAACTAATTGGGCGATATTATTCATCTATATTCCCAAAGGTCCCACAGACCGTCTAAAAAACATACTAAAATTTCATTTTGATAAAGTCATTTTTACGGCAGTTGTCGTACTAACGGACAGACAGACAGAATGAGCAAAGTCATAAACACTTTTCAACTATGTTGTAAAGTGTTAAAAAAAGAAAGAAAGTATTGCAGTTGATAAAAGACTAGACAGACAATGAAGAAACAATAAAAGTGAACATCCAGGTTTTGGAAGTTAAACAAACCATATCATCAACCAACATAAAAAAATATGCAAAAATATTATCGTAAAAATACTTGTAAATAAAAAAAAATTGAATTACGTTGTGTATAACGAAAATGAAATAAAAACGATATATTCAAGCATATACAAGACTACGAGAATAGAGAAAATGAAGAGAAAACTATATAGGAGATACATCATCAACTAAACTAAAATAACATTTCATTAATTCATGATTTTTCACGTAAGTTATTCACCTGTCCAGGTGTTCTTTCTCTAATGTATCATTGATATGAATTATATCAATTCTCACTTTATATCGTTTAAAAATTACAATCCCAAAATATACTCTATCAAATTGCGTTAAAACTATTAAATAATGCAGGTATCATGCAATTTTCTTTTAACTGACAATAAGTCAGGATTCATCAGCCTCTTTGAGCGCAGCTTGTAATTAAAGAGGGCGGGCATATCCCTTCGAAATTTTCCTCTGCATTCGATGCAGACGATATTTTGGGGTTTGCGCGGGAAACTGGAGCACCCCCGGTCCATGTGCCACAGACGAAATCGATCGGCCTGCGCTCTTCTCAGCACCCATGCTTGCTATTTTTAACATTTTTAACCACAGATTAAGGGAGGGGGGATTTGATACAAGGTTTGGGTGCGGTGGTACCCAGGGAGTCTTTTGCACTCATGGTCCAATTGAGTTGGAGAGGAATGGGTAAAAAATACATTTTTTTACATCTAGGGGATATTAAAGAGAATATGTTTAAATCTTTTAAATAGAAAATGCATTTCTGTAATTTAAACCGAATTCAAAGGCGTACAGTAGTAGTGCAAAAGAACAAAATCTGATGTGAGCAGCACATGACTTCCCCCTATATATTCAAATTAATTTGCACTTTTCTTCTATCAAAATGCGCTAAAATGAGCTTATTTGCACGAAATAATACAGATACTTATTTGAAATTACACTAAATTTGCAGTTTTATTTCAATTCTCGTATACTTGGAAGAGGAAACAGGTTGCATATAAACCAATTCTCAATTTCTTCAATGTTTTTCTTGTACTTTTCATGTTCTGCTTCAACCTTTAAATTAACTTTTATAAAGATAACATTAATCATTTATTTGTGTTGTTACGTGGCTACCAGCGACGTATTTTAATTTGTAAACTTTTTCTATATTCTGCAAATTTAATAATATTGTATTACGAGATTTGTAAAATTTGAAATATTATAAGCTGTATTTCAAAACTTCCAACTTAGCGAACCAGATAAGTCTTGCTCTCAAAATTGGGAATTTGCTTTTACTTAAAGGCAATATCTATAATAATAATGAGTGAGTACATTAATTAGGATTATTTTTACTAATTTAAATAAAAAAAATATTCAATGCTTCTGGAGATTGGCGTCATTCGCCTTTACGCAAAAAGTTACGTATCAAATTCTGATTTTCGTAATGTTTTTAATCTAGGAACTACAGAGATTTAACTGTTTCCTTTTCAAGAAATATTTTCCGCAACCATGAGTTAATTCATCAGAGGCGTCAATTAAGATTACTCCGAAAACGTTCCATTAGCACCTAAGGCGTTGCCTTCGAAGAAAATAGAACTTAATCCCCCCTCTCTTAGCAACGCCTCAGATTTCAACTCCCAGAAGCAGATTTTCCTGTGTAAGACGCATTTGCGAATCATTTTTGTAGATAACTCCAGATAGGAGAATGCTCGAGCGTTTGCTTAGCGGCAAGGTAGTTTTGTAAAATGTAAGTAGCGACCAGATTACAAGAAAAACGTGTTATAAAACCGTATTTTCTTTTATTGAATTCTAGTTACAATAAAGAGCAGCGGTTCTCAAGCTTTTCAAAAATGCGTACGACCATAATAAAAATACAAAAATTCAAAAATTTCAGTAACACCAATAAAAATATGTCATGCTTATAAATCGGAAATACACTTAATTAATCTATATACACTTAGTATATACACTTAATTAAGTTATATACACTTAATATATACACTTAATTAAGTTATATACACTTAGTATATACACTAAATTCAGTTATATATTCTTAGTATATACACTTAATTTATATACTTATATACACTTTATTTATATACTTATATACTCTTAACTTATATACAGAGTGTTTCACTCTCTTACGGCCCAGATTTTCTCTTATAACTTTCAAACTAATAGATACAATTCAATGAAATTTGACATGGACATACATTGATATATGTATAGCCATGATATATGTATATCCATGTCATTGATATATGCATGCGTGCTTACGGAAGGACACGAGTGGCGGAGAATCTAAATCCGAAAAATCTAATACTGAAATCTTTCCGGAAAAGTCATCACTTCTTTACACAATTTTTTTTTTGTTTTGAAGCTTGGGTCTAAGGGCCCCGAAATTTTACCGCCAGGGGGCTCCAATCCGCTTAATCCGCCTCTGCTACTCTCTAGCCTAAAATTGAAAACAGACTGCTAGCCTTCCCACAGAAGACCTCATATAAACGGTTACTGGAGATGAGAGGATTTCCACAAGCTTACGTCCAGAAGCTTCAAAAAAGGCAAAGCTGCTTGTCATACACCAATGTATGTCCGCGTCAAATTTCACTGAATGACGTTCATTAGCTTGAAAGTTATAAGATAAAATCAGGAACGAGTGGAACATCCTGAACATTTAATAAGTTATTGTCACATATTTATATTTCATTTCAAATGAAAATGTTTAACTAGGAAATAGGATTAACAATTGATTAACAATTATATAAAGGGTATATACTACATATATTATATAGTTAACAATTTGATCGCTGATTAACAATATAATACAAAGAGCAGTATTATAAAGTTCTACGTTGCTTACGATATCAGATACTGAAAACGAAGCAGGGCGTTGGACTCATTCTTAACTTATTTACAACAGTGGATATTATATTACCTCCTTTTGTATTGCGGCTGCGCAGAAATAGATTGAATGTTGCTATTTATTATAGTAAATATCCCATGAATAAATCGGTTTTTAAAATTACTTTCGGGCAGAATACCCGAAAAATGATTTAATATGATATTTGTATTTGTTTCATACAAGTTGATTCTATTTTACTGAATTTTTAACTTACATTTTATTTTAAGTTATGAATTTCGTTCTATATTTGTTTTTAATTTCCCTGCAATACATGGTAATGTATGGGGAAAGCATTGGAATCATACCGAAAATCGCAACTCGAGTTTTCGACGGATCTACACGTTTCAAGACCTCTAGAATACGAAAAAACTATTTTTAACGTGACGTCTGTGCGTGTGTCTGTCTGTCTGTACAGATTCTGTATCCACTCTAACTAAAAAACTAATTGACCGAATTTCGTAAAATTTGGTAGGTAAGTCACTTGTGGGCAAATCTGGTGCTGATTAGTTTGGGGTACGATTCGAGATAAAAGAACCCGCCGTTTTTTGCGAAATGGCCCTCAAAAGCCTGTATCCACTCTATCTGAAAAACTAATGGATCGAATTTCACAAAATTTGGTAGATAACTCGCTTGTGGGTTACCCTAGTGCTGATTAGATTTTGTTACGATTTGGAAAATAATAACCTGCCTTTTGTTTGAAAAATGGCCCGCAAAAATCGTCAAAATCTAAAATAAAAAACTATGTATGCTCAAATATATCCATTAAATGCTTGTTTTATACGTAATTTTTAACGAAGAAAAGAATAAAATCAACCCCATTACACTAGGACTAGCTGTTCTCGAGATATTTTAGTTTTTTAGTTTTTTCGAATTTTCTCTACGCCACCTTTGAAAATAAGTTCAGTTACCAAATGAGAACGAAAATTGATTTAAAAGTGAATTAAATTTAATTAAAATAAAGGGAACGTGAATATAAGTCTGCAGGGAAAGTCATATGATGCCCACATCAGATTTTTAAGCATAGCATTGAGGAAAATCCTGTTTCACATATGTATGTCGAACAAAATAGCGTTAAAAATATAGTTTTTCCTTCTAAAACATCTTTAAAATATTTCTTTTGTCTTCTAGTCCGGAAGTTGACTAAGGAGAAAATCAGTCATTAAATTTCTGTCACAAAAATACCAATAATTTGATGTATTTCTTCAGAAGATGATACGATTTTTATACTGTATATTGCACAAATTATCCAAGTATTATCAGTCATCTTTTAGTATTACCAGTCTTAGTATTATCAGTCGCTCCACCGGTTGAGAACCACTGATGTAGAGCATTGTTTGCCAACCTTCAGTATAGCATGTGTACTTCCGAGCATACGCAAAAGGATCGTAGAGGGAACATGGAAATTTTCAGCAACAGCTGTCCAGAATAAATTGTTCCTATTTATTTATTCAGACTGCTGATTAAATGTAAATTAAAATTCTATTTATATACTAGCCAATTCTACCGACATCCATACAGGACGACATGATATGTAGTCACTAAATGTGACACCTATCTATTTAATAAAATTTCTGAATATCAAAAAGCGTTTCAAATTTAATCCTAAAAATCTGATGTGGGCAACACATGACTTTCCTTATGTAATGTAATGAATTTACTACTTTTACAGTAAAATAAATAGGTTTTTCTTATAGTAGATACTAATATTATTTCCAAGATATTGAATTATCTTCAATTAGATGCCATTTTCATTGATTTAGAGTCATTTTTATCCATTTGGCGAGATTTTCGTTAATTTGGCAACATTTCAAAAAGTCATCAAGTTGGCGACATTCCGCCAAATTCGTCGCCAAAATCTCGCCAAGCGTTATGGATGGAGAAATAAGTTATTCTTACGGCGGATAAATGACTATAGGCGTTCAAATACAAAAGTATTACTCAAAGTATCTTTTCTCGTGAATGGAACGAGTTAGATCCACGAGAATGATGTCACCCAATTTATCGCATGGTATTACATATGAAAAGTGAACCTGTTTATCAATAGAAAATGTTTTTTTTTATTTTATATGAGTTTTTGATATTTTTTTTTAAAAATGTACAATATCTCAAAAACGGCTCGTGTTAGTGTTCTAAAATTTATGTCAATCGATTTCAAATGAAAAATTACATAAGAAATGTCTATTTGCGTAACTTTAGTAGAGGTTTTGATTTTTTGACGATTTTTTCAAAATTTTATTCGAAAATTTAGGGGGGTTCTGAACATTCGATTGCGTATAAAAACAATAGGCTTCCAGTGTTTACGGATTGTGATTTTTGTACCAAATTTGGTTCAAATCGGTCCATTCGCTCGTCAGTTATCGTCTCCACAGACCCACTGACACACACACACACACACACACACAGACATCACTTCAAAAATATTTGATTCGTGATCAGGGATGCTTGAAACCTGCTCTCCCGTCGAAAACGCGAATCCGAATTTTCGACCCCGTCACAATACTTTCCTTATACATTATGTATATAAGGAAAGTAAAAACGTGACAGAGGCCGCCGCAATAGCCAATGTTTGGCAAATTACATGTCCTTTGTTATTCTCTATCCCATACCGCAAAAACTGTAGCATATAAAAATATGAAATTCGGTACATTTATAGATTAATTTTAGAAGAACTCACTGAAATAAACTCTTTCTCTATTTAATATTTAGTTTAACAGATATTTAGTCTCAAAATCAAAGGAAGAGTATTTGAGTTGCGAGTTCGCGTCCCGAACAGACTAGCAATAACAAGACCACAAATTTTTGCAGTTATGCAGCTAAATAGATGAATTTTTACAAGACGTAGCCCTTTTTACTTTCCTTATATACATAATGTATAAGGAAAGTATTGTGACGGGATCGAACATTCGAATTCGAGTTTTCGACGGGAGAGCACGTTTCAAACATCCCTGATCACGAATGAAACATTTTTGAGGTGATGTCTGTGTGTGTGTGTGCGTGCGTGTGTGTGTGTGTGTGTGTGTGTGTGTGTGTGTGTGTCAGTGAGTCTGTGGAGACGATATTTCACGAACGAATAGAGCGAATCGAATAAAATTTGGTACAAAAATCGCAATCCGTGAATACTGGAAGCTTATTGTTTTTAAACGTAATCGAATGTTCAGAACCTTCCTAAGTTGTCGAGTGAAATCTTGAAAAAATCATCAAAAAATCAAAAACTATAATAAATTACGCAGATAAGCATTTCTAATGTAATATTTCCTTAGAAAACGATTAACACAAACTTTAGAACGCTAGCATGAACCGTTCTCGAGATATTGCACATTTTTTAAATAAATTTATGAAAAAATCCCATAAATTAAAAAAAAAATATTAGCTGTTGAGAAACATGTACACTTTTCATATGTAATATCATGCGATAAATTGGGTGACATCATTCTCGTGGATCTAGCTCGTTCCATTCATGAGAAAAGACACTTTGAGTAATACTTTTGTATTTGAACGCCAATAGTTATTTATCTGCTATATAAATAATTTATTTCTCCGTCTATAACGCTTGGCGCCAAATTTGGCCGAATGTCGCCAACTTGACGACTTCTTAAATGTTGCCAAATTAACGAAAATCTCGCCAAATGGATAAAAATAACACTAAATCAGCGAAAATGACGACTAATTGACGAAAATTCAGTTTCTTGTAAAGAATATAAATAGCTACTATAAGAAAACCTATTTTTTAATTGTAAAAATAGTAAATTCATTGCATTATATAAGGAAAGTCATGTGTTGCCCACATCAGATTTTTTAAATTCAGATTTAGGTTATAAATTATGCTATTTGCTACGCACTACTGAAGTAAGCATTTATTTTAAGTATGAGCAAAAATATAGTGGGTGGAGCTGATTGAAAGCACGAGGGAAATCGTGTCCACCTGCCGAGCTCGCGAAGCGAACTCCGGGGGTTAGAGAGTGCCAGAGAACAAAGAATGGGCGTATTGTACCTGCGTAACAGGCAGCATGAAAGAGCCCGCGAAGCGAGTTTATTGATCGGTTTTTTGGAAACATTTCACAGCGAGCATGATGTCGAGATGTAGATTTAAAGAGATCAACGTTATGTGATACGAGTTAAAGTAAATTGCGAATGTGTTAGTGATTTTAGAATACAATTTTTGGATGAATTGGTTTGGATGATTCAGTTGTTGCTTTGTAGTTTTGTTAAATAAATAGAACGTTATTAGCTGTATCTTTCTCCTGCTTGCGTTTATTGGTGTTTATGACCGAACTAAATTTCTTTGAATCCCTATATTCGTTCTAACAATGCCTTGCCCACAGACTCTACTGTGGAAAATATGTTTGTCATTATATTTGCGTTACTAGACATACATGCTGACTGTACATGCGCATACACATATATCCTTACAAAGGGTTCGATTCTAATTCTGATATGCTTGCTCAATATGCGAAAATCCATTGAAACTTGAAATGGATTTTTCCAATCCATCACAATTTTTCCCTATACGGTAGGGTAGATAAATATATAGGGAAAGTTAACGCAATCAAATAAAACTGAGAATTAAGCCAAAGACTCCTGGATTGTGTCCAGAAACATGCTACTAGCTATAGCATTTGCTACTAGCTACTAACTACAGCATCTGCTACTAGCTATAGCATCTGCTACTAGCTACTATCTACAGCATCTGCTACTAGCTACTAGCTACAGTATCTACTAGCTACAGCGCATTTTACTAGCTACAGAATCTACTAGCTACAGCACATTCTACTAGCTACAGCAAATATTATCCAAATCAACACGTAACTTAAAGTGTTTCTTTCAACGCCCACGAATAAAACTTGAAATCCAAACACCATACAGAGGGAGATGACACAGTTTATAAAAATAGACAGACATTCATTAATGTTCAAAATAAACAAGCTTCCTACCTCACCGGCGAATGACAAATATAAACAGAAAATCAACACATTGTAAATCACACAAGAGTAAATATAGCCAGCCTCATGCCTCTTTAAGAGGACATTTTTACTCTTAAAATCCAGAAAAGATAAATTTACCTTTCACTGTCTAGTTATAAAGGCTGGCTATTTCTGAAGAATTTTGTACCATTGTCATTTATAAGTGTGGCGTATGTAAAAATAAACTTAAGAAGGTGTCTATGCTCCAGAAATGTGGCGTTGATTATTAAAATACTCTTAAACTTGCAGAATGGTCGTTATTTTAAATAGTACATAGCCGTTATGGAAAACCTCTATTAATGTGTGTATTGTCCGGTGTTATATCTGAAAATAAAATTGATTAATAGACATACATTGAAAATTTAACTTATGAGATAAAGAAGAGACATTTCTGGTCAAATTAAATTTTATTAACATACTATTTATGTTAAACTCACGATTATTACTATACTTTGAACGCGTTTTCCTCTGAACTCCAGTTTTTGAACGCGCAGGATAATCAAGAACCCTTTCACGGTTTCTTATAAAATTTTGTATTTAACTCATTTGTTCTCATTTTTGCTTCGATTCCAATACTTGCCCTATCCACTACCATGCATTGTACGGAATGTAAAATTAAATACATAAAATTAAAGATATGTAAAATTAAAGAATGTAAAATTAAAGATATGAAGATACTATTAATTTTAATAATTAAATGGGGAAAAATAGTTACATTGGATTACAATATTTGTCAAAAACTCCTGTGTGTCTTTAAGTATTTTTACTGGGTTAACCAATTTCGATGGTGTACATCTTTTTTTCAGGAAGCAGTCGTTAACTTTTCGATGTTGCTTTGAATGTGGGGTGCTCTCTGATCAGGGGGTCCAGTGCTCCTCATGCCCCTGCATTAGTCAGGCCCTGGTCATATCTTAGCTGGTTATTGCACCACCGTTCCCCAGCTGGATAGAAAACGCTATATCTATTGAGCTATTGAGGCGATTTTCATTACATCGATATTTTAAGTATTCCCCCGCAAACTTAGGCCATGGTATACGAAAATTACGATAATGTATTACTATTATAAAAATTTACACCATTATGAGATCACTGCACATTACATACAACAATGATACTGCACATTGCACTCATGTCATAATTAAAGTACATCAACAGTCCCTTAAAGACGAAATTTAACACTTTAACACACACACCCCTCGCCTCTTCCCGGCCGTCCAACTAGTTACTCTAAGTCCTCTGGACGAGTCGGACGGTCTGGGTCTTCAACACACACCCCTCGCCGAGATCTATAAGCTACGGCTGTGGGCTCTTATTCAAAGATTTGATTCAATTGTAAATCGAAATTTGGCGCTTTTGTATGCAACGATTATGTTAAAGTGTTGTTTAATTACATTAAACAAAGATCTGCAGCTAGTTTAAATAAAAATACTTAAACTTAGCTTATGCAATTTTACATTAAACAAAGATCTACAGCTAGTTACATAACAAATATATGCTGTTAATTACATAACAAAGATCTGCAGTAGTTACATAACAAAGATCTGCAACAAGTTGAAGTAAAAATAATTAAACTTTGATTAAATAATTACTGTTAATTACATTAGGCAAATATCTGCAGTTAGTTACATAACAAAGATCTGCAGCTAGTTTAAATAAAAATACTTAAACTTAGATTATGCAATTATTGCTAATTACATTAAACAAAGATCTGCAGCTAGTTACATAACAAAGATATGCAGCTAGTTACATAACAAAGATCTGCAACTAGTTACATAACAAAGATATGCAGCTAGTTACATAATAAAGATCTGCAGCTAGTTACATAACAAAGATCTGCAACAAGTTGAAGTAAAAATACTTAAACTTTGATTATGTAATTACTGTTGTTGCTGTTGAGACCAGACCGTCCTACCTACCAGAAAGGTGTAAGGTAACTGTTTGGATGGCCGGGATGAAAATTTATAATTACTGTGAATTACATAAAGCAAATATCTGCAGCTAGTTACATAACAAAGATCTGCAGTTTGTTACATAACAGAGATCTACAGCTAATTTAAGTAAAAATACATAAACTTTGATTGTGCAATTATAGTTAATTCCATTAAATAAAGATACGCAGCTAGTTACATAACAAAGATCTGCAGCTAGTTACATAACAAAGATATGCAGATAATTACTTAACAAAGATCTGCAACAAGTTGAAATAAAAATACTTAAACTTTGATTATATAATTACTGTGAATTACATTAAACAAAGATCTGCAGCTAGTTGCACAGCAATGATCTGCAGTTAGTTACACAACAAAGATCTGCAGCTAGTTTAAGTAAAAATACTTAAACTTTGATTATGCAATTATTGTTAATTACATTAAATAAAGATATGCAGCTAGTTACATAACAAAGATCTGCAGCTAATTACATAACAAAGATATGCAGATAATTACTTAACAAAGATCTGCAACAAGTTGAAATAAAAATACTTAAACTTTGATTATATAATTACTGTGAATTATATTAAGCAAAGATCTGCAGGTAGTTATACAACACAGATCTGCAGCTAGTTACACAACAAGGATTTGCAGCTAGTTTAAGTAAAAATACTTAAACTTAGATTATGTAATTATTGTTAATTACATTTAACAAAGGCCTGAAGCTGTTTCAAGTAAAAATACTTAAACTTTGTCATATAAGTAACAAGTGAAAAATTTCAATTATACGTTCACAGTATGCGTTTACAACCAGAAATATATTCTATATTTATACACCCAAATAAATGTTTCCCCCTCTTCAACGAGTAAATTAACGTTTGCATAAGAATCATTATAGATAAATAGCTTATTATACCGTTCCAGGCAGCGCACTCCTGTCTCGCTATTAGTAAATTACTAAGGGAGAAATCTATGCATATTTATTACTGGTAAAGTAGATTTATTTCATTCGAATTGAGATAGGAAGCTAATCCGACCTGTGGTGTCATTTATAAAGATTCTTAAAAAGGCTAACTGCCTGACTTGGCCGTCTTAGATAAGATGTGTTGGGAAATGTACTCGGAATTGGTTTAAAGATATTAGGAATGGGAGCGAAATTTGGATAGACATTAAATTATACAAATCTTTACTAATTCGTAAATGTATAGTTCATAAATTTTATGAACCCTTATTTTCAAACTGGCGGGTATTTTGAAGGATTGACATTTTGGGCTAATTTTCAATGTAGCCAAAAGTGTGGTAAATGAGAAGTGAAATTCGGCGCACCAAGTAAAACTTCCAAAATTAGGTTGCTGAATCGAAACAACACACAGTGTTAGAACATGTTTATTCAAAACATCTATACTTGAATTTCTCAGCCAACGGCCGTACCGTGCTGAAATCACCGGTTCTCGTTAGATCACCGAAGTCAGGCAGCATCGGGTGCGGTTAGTACTTGGGTGGGTGACCACCTGGGAACACCGCATGCTGTTGTCACATTTCGGGCGCGGTAGCCCGGTGGTTTGCGCGCTGGATTTGCACACTGCCACAACTGCCGCCGTGTTCATGCGGAGTACGATCACGTTAAACATGTGGGTCCGTAAGTCCTTCCTAGAGGTTGGTGGTAGGGGAAGGAGGGTACGGTCCCTGTGGATGCCTCCCCCACTGGGTTCCGGTCTAAATTGGGTGGCACTTCCCGGCCGTCCAAACAGTTACCTTACACCTTTCTGGTAGGTCGGACGGTCTGGGTCTCAACAACAACTTGGATTTCGCAGTTTCAACTCAATATTTTTTCTTAATTTATAAATACATAGTTCATAAATTTATAAACCCTTTTTTTCTAACAGGCGGGTACTTTGAAGGATCTACTTCAAATTTTAGTATCTTAAAATGTTTCAGTGTGGCCAAAGGTGTGGTAAATGAGGAGTGAAATTTGACGTACCATGTAAAACTTCTGAAATTAGGTTGCTGAATCGAAACAAAACACACTGTTTGAGCAAGTTTATTCACAATATCTATAATTTCTTCCCGTCCGTCCAAATAGATGCTCTAAGTCCTCGGACGAGTCGGACGGTCTGGGTCTTCAACAATATCTATAATTGAACTTCTCAGCTTCAACTCAATTTTTTTTGTCATAATATTTCATAATCACTATCATTCTGCTGTTCGATGCATACCAGATTCTTGAGTTTTCTCTTGACACATATAATTCTCCTCTTGTAAAGTATTTTGCTGCCCCAACCGGAAATCAAACCACGTATCTTGACATCGGCCGAACGATGCTCTACCATTGAGATATTGGGACGAAATTGCAAGCATTGCCTAAGTGGACTCTGCATTCCCTACATTCTAATGTCAGATTGACGTGCAACTGATAATCTGACTAACCACCTTTCGTCAGGACTTTCTCAGGACCTTTTAATTGAACTTTTCCCAGGAGTGGGCAAGCCACTAACGTCATTGGGACAATATCATGGATAAGATGCACAATATCAAGGAGCTCTATGCTCACATTTGTGACCTTGAATGTTCAGAAGAGTGTAAGTGCCCATCTTGCCTTCCCTTATGGACGTCCATGCCACCTCCTGGTATTTCTACCTCAGATCAGTCACCTGATCTCCAGGTTAGCTTCCTACGTGGTCGTTATCCATCCGATTTAAAATCAGCTATCAATACACCAGAGTCCACTGAATCCATGCTAGTTGTTCTAGAGTCACTTTCAGACCTCCGACATATTTTTACTAACCTACAGGGTTGATTTTTTCGGGCGCCATTGTAAAGAACCTTATTGTCCCAACCGGAAATCGAACCATGGATCCTCGTACTGTCCAGTCGACGCTCTACCGTTGAGCTACTGGGACGGAATTGTAAGTTCTTATTCTCTTAATTTCTTAGTTATTCCCTTACGACTCTTAATTTCCATGCCTTAAGCCTTAGTACTGGAACTCATTTAATTATCCAGTACAAACCGACGCGTTCCTGTCTTGCCGTTACGGAATCCCAAGTGAGACCCTTTGCATATTTATTACCCTAAAAAGAGATTCATTTCATCCCTTTTGAAGAGCTGAGAGAAACTGGATCCAGAACTTCAGAAACGCCAGTTTCAAAAGAACGCAATTAAAATTCTAACTGCATGGCTTGGTTTCTTAGATGAAACGAAGTGAAAAATCTCACACGAAACAGACTGAAAGAGATTTTGGAGAGAAGAGAGAAGGCGTAAAATTACATAATGCTTTACTGAATGCAACTAGTTGAATACATTATTCCAAGAAACTATTATTATAGAGTAATAATATAGACGAAATTTTCAGCGTATGTTTGTAAGTGTACATGGATTATTTTTCCTAATACGTGTGTGTGTGGGGGGGGGGAGATAATTTTAAATATACGGATAAAGATAATATGGATATTTAAATGGGGACGAAAGGAATACGATAGAGCATATTAGTGATCCACAATCTAAAATTCTTTGGTATTTATGGAATATTATATATATATATATATATATATATATACTTTGAAATAGTGTATATCTGCATTAATATGAAAGGGGAAAACTATTTGTACACCATAGCTCTTGGTTAAGCCCAAAACAGACATCTCCTCACAAGCGTATGAGATTGCGAAACATAAAAAGTGAAATTTTTGTACACCATTCATAGGTACCGATAATATTTTACAGTTAAACTTTATATAATAAATGTTATATAATAAAATTATACTTTATATATATATATATATATATATATATATAAGCGTTTCTTGGGTTCGGTCCTTGCTTGTCAGGTAATGCTGTACAACATTAATTGGATTTTTTCATCTATTTCGTTTTGTTGCCAAGTCTATTGTCCTCTTGTTTGTAATACACCTCCAGGCGCACTGAAATATCTTTTATTCGACCAGAAATGGCCAATTTATAATAGATGAATCTAACGTACACACTCCTGGACCCCTGGACCTTTTTTTACAAAGTTATTAGGATGGTTAACGATTTTCCTAATAACCCAGTATAACTTACAAAATTTTTCCTCATTCTTTATGTTTACTATACCATTCTCACTGTGCATATAATAGAAAATGACCTCTGTGTTTTTAGTCAAACATTCTCCAATTTCATGAAAGAATTATGTTACCACAAGACTGAACTTGATACTCAGCTTAAAACAAAGCTCAAGGCAGAATACTCTTATTTCAGTATTTTTGAATTACTTGAGGAAGTCCTTCATAAGTCCTTTTTCCTCCCGTTAGCTTTCAATTAAAGTGTTCTAGTATTGCAAAAGCAGGATTTGCTAATAGAAAAGAGACATTGCGTTATCGGTTGAGAAAACATGCAGCGCCTCTAGCGGCGATTTGGAGAGGTTACAATTCCTATCGCGAAAACGAAGCAAGAAGGGCGAAAATTTTCAAGTAGATCTTTATCTATTTAGTATGGATAGATGTTTGATTTGCACATAAAAAGTATACAGATGAGAAATAACGAGGGCAATAAAAATCGATAATTATGCAAATGTCTCGTTATACTGAAGTACTTTTAAAAGAAATAGCCAGAAATAAGCATGGAAGAGAAATATTCCGAATTATAAGCTAATTTCAATTTATTTAGAATTATCCTTTTAGGAGTAAAAATTAACATTGTATAAAAATGGCAGACAAATGATACAGTACAGTAATTATCCCTTCGCGCTGACATCATACGTTATCGGCTATGTACATCTTATGTGTTCATGTCTTTCTATACTAAAAAATCTGATGTGGGCAGCACATGACTTTCCTTATATAATGCTATGAATTTACTACTTTTACAGTGAAAAAAAGAAATTATTTTTATAGTAGATATTTATATTCTTTCCAAGATATTGAATTCTCGTCAATGAGTCGTCATTTTCCATGTAGCCATCACCAATCAGTCGTCATTGAATTATCGTCATTTTTATCCTTTTGACGAGTTTTTCGTTAATTTAGCAACATTTAAAAAAGTCGCCAAGTTGGCGCAATTCCACCAAATTCGTCGCATTTTCCACCAAAAGTAAACATGTTTCTCAATAGGAAATATTTTTTTATATGACTTTTTGATAATTTTTTTAAAATGTGGAATATCTTGAGAACGGTTCATGTTAGCGTTCTAAAATTTATGTCAATCGTTTTCTAATGAAAAATTACATAAGAAATGTCTATTTGCGTAACTATATTAGCGATTTTGATTTTTTGATGACTTTTTCAAAATTTCATCGAAAAATTTAGGGGGTTCTGAACATTCGATTGCGTATGAAAACAATAAGCTTCCAGTGTTTACAGATTGTAATTTTTTTTATCAAATTTCGTTCAAATCGGTCCATTCGTTCCTCAGTTATCGTCTCCACACACAGACATCACTTCAAAAATGTTTGATTCGTGATCAGGGATGCTTGAAACGTTCTCTCCCGTCGAAAACTCGAATTCGAATTTTCGACCCCGTCACAATACTTTCCTTATACATTATGTATATATAGAAAAGTAAAAATCTGATGTGGGCAGCACATGACTTTCGTTATATAATACCATGTATTTACTTCTTTTACAGTCAAAAAACAATGTATAAGATCCACAGTACTGAGTTTTTAACGTTGAATATAACTTTGGCAATATTCCGAAAAATTGGTCACCAAAATTTTATCGTAACGTTAAGGGCGGAAAAATGGATCATTCTTATAGTACTCGTAGATTCTTATACTCTCTCCAAGATATTGAATTTTCGACAAATGGTCGTGATTTTCATTGATTTAGCGTCATTTTCATTGATTTAGTGCCATTTTTATCAATTTGACCAGATTTTCGTTAATTTGGCAACATTTTAAAAAGTCACCAATTTGGCGGCATTCCACTAAAATCTCGCCAAACGTTATGAACGATTACTCTTATAGCAGATAATAAGTTACTCTTATAGTAGATACATTATTATTGGCTTCAAACTACAAAAGCATTACCCGAAGTAATCTTTTCTCATGAATGGAACGAGCTAGATCCACGCGAATGATATTACCGAATTTATAGCATGATATTGCACATGAAAAGCGAGCATATTTCACAATAATTCATTATTTTTTTTTTATTTTATGTGATTTTTTGGCAAATTTATTTGAAAAATATATTTGAAATAAATTAATTTGATTTATTTGGATTATCTCGCAGAATACCTCGAGAACGGTTTATGCTAGCTTACAAAAGTTTGTGTCAATCGTTTTCTAATAAAATATTACATAAGAAATGACTATTTGTGTAACTTTATTAAATGTTTTTATTTTTTAATGATATTTTCAAAATTTCATTCTAAAATTTAGTGGGGTTCTGAACATTCCATTACGTTTAAAAACGATAGGCTTCCAGTATTCGCGGATTGCAATTTTTGTACCAAATTTCGTTCGAATCGTTCCATTTGTTTCTCAGATATCATCTTCACAAACTCACTGACACACACACTTACACACACACATACTTATACACATACACACACAGGAATCATCTCAAAAACATATCATTCGTGTTCAGGGATGCTTGAAACGTACTCTGCCGTCGTAAACTCGAATTTGAATTTTCGATCCCGTCTCAATACTTTCCATATACATTACACTGTGTATACCAGGAAAGTAAGAATAAAACTTTCTACAACTTTGTAATTGAAATGTTGTACCTATCTTGCTCTGTTTCCAAGATATTGATTCTAACTTCTACAATTCGCCGCTAGAGGCGCTGGAAACTTTCTGAATCGACACCGCATAATCGCTTTTCTATTATTAAACACCGATTTTCTAGCTTTAGAGTACCTTAATCGAAAGTTAAAGAATGCATAAGAACTTATGAGGGAGCTCTGATTGGTGAAAAAGGGATTTATTTCAATGTGTATAATCAAGAAATAAACTCTCTCTCATGTAAAACTTGTGTCAAATGAAAACAATCAAAATTCTAGCTGTATGATCTGGCCGTAGATAAGAGGAAAAAATTCAAAAATACGACAGGCAGATGTAACAGGAGGGTAAAAGATCTACATATCCGAGAAGTTACCGTTAGCAAACCCAGAAAATTTATTTCAATTCTCTTTCGCAAATCGTCCAACAGAGCATAAAACCGTTTTGAAGATTGGAGATAATTTGAATATTGGAGATGATATGTATATACCAATTAAAATCCTCAACGAATCTATAGATATAGTATAAATATAATAGATACACGTATATCTAGAATAGAATCCCGATTACTAAATTACGATTATTCGACATTCCGGATTATCCAACTATATATATATATATATATATATATATATATATATATATATATATATATATATATATATATATATATATATATATATATATATATATATACATATATATATATAAGGCTGGTGCTGTTTTCTTCTCTTATTGGCATTATGGCCATGAATTTACTTCTATAGTGATGTTAATATTACTTGAATTTTTTTTTTATTATTACATAATTTTTATTATTACATATTTCTAATATATATATATATGTGTGTGTGTGTGTGTGTGTTATTATAAGAGTGATCAATCGGAAATTATGCTTAATTACCGATTATTATACATGATCAGTAATCATTTCGGTAAGTTTGATAAATTTCACTGAATTTATCATTTTTACTGGCGATTATGCATAATTTCCCAAACGAAATTGGTAAATTTGATAAATATGCCAAAATTTCTCACTTTTACGGACGATTATGTATAATTCCCAAATGAATTTGGTAAGTTTGATAAATTTCACTGAATATTGTTAGGAACGCGTAAAATGACTTTCTCAGTGGAGTCTCTTTTGAAAACCAGATGTTAGAAACACCTGCTATGTCTGGGTTGCTATGTTTGAATTTTTGAGGGGGTTGCCATATTTGGTGATTTATCTCCAATTTGGCGATATTTGGCGACTTTTCGAAGGTTCGCGAAAAACCTCAAAATAACTAATACTCTACGAGATATGAGAATTTCTAGAAGTTTCTATAGAGCGCCTATTAAAGGAGTCATCACTCAGTTGGAGAATTGAGTTGGAGAGTTGACGTAATACGAGCAATATTGAACTGTGACATACGTCATTTTTTTTTCAGAATATTATCCGCTGTTTTATGAAATTAGTGGAACATTTAATTGCTATTTTACTGTACCTAACAGTCGCTTAGTGATATTGTAATATATCTATGCAGCTGTTTTACTGTATAATGATCCTATTTAAGCCTTATTTGTGAATAAACATGTTAGTTATCCAGAAATTTTGACTCATTCCTGTATTCTAAGCGTACACCCACGATTCCAGAGGATACAGCTCGATTACTATCTCACAAGATTATGAACAACTGCTAGGTACAGTAAAAAAGCAATTAAATGATCCACTAATTTTACACAATAGCCGATAATATTCTCAAAACACTGACGTATATCATAGTTCAATGTATAGCTCGTATCACGTCAACTCCGCCCCAACTGAGTGACGGCTTATTTTATAGACTTTCTATAGAAATTTCTAGAAATCTTTCATATCTCGTAGAATATTCGCTGTTTCGACGCTTTTCTCGAAACTTCGAAAAGTGACCAAATATGACAACCCCTCCGAAATTCAGCACATGGCAACCCTAAATAGAAGGATTGCATGTACGGGTGTTTTCTTCATTTGGTTTTTAATAGCGACTCCATTATTTATCAAATGCAATATTTAACAAATTTACCATCCTAGACTGGGGATTATGCATAATAACCGGTAAATTTGATTAAATACGATTTATCATACGTATTTACCACTACGAACTGGCGAGTGTGCATAATCATCGGATTTAAAAAATACGCTGATGGGTGATTATAAAAAAAACTTTACTGATATATGAGCCCCAGCGATCATACCGTTCAAGGAAACGGAAAGAAGTTTTGGATGCAGGTATTTTAAGGTATGCGCTCAAGAATGATGCCAAAAAACAACAGTATCACAGTTAGGGTTACAGTGACGCAATTTAGATATTTTCAAATGGCAACATCTCCTTTTTTTATTGGAATGGGATCTTCATAGTGAAAAGCAGTAAATGACGTTGAAACGATAATTGCACCACGAAAAACGCTGGCGCTAGGCACAGAAGAAAAATGTGAAAACAATTGTGGCGTTCACCAGAACACGAAGTTCTGTTCTATTGACGTCACATTCCACACCGTGTGTACCACAGGTATTAAATACTCCTCGTTCCCTGTTCCATATATAAGGTAAACATTTGAAATCTGGTTATCATGTTGAGAATGCCTTGATATAATTTAAGCCTGTAAATACACCCAATAATGCAATTAATGTTTGTATCACACAAGAAAAATATAATACAATAAAAGAAGTATTTCTGAAGCTATGTACGTTCTTAAGGACCATACCTGGTTCAGTAATACTGAAATTCTACGTTTCAGTATGCATAACTGTGAATTTTATTACAGAAATTATGCACATGGCCATATATATATATATATATATATATACCTATATATACATATATATATATATATATAGATAGATATATAAATTAGTAAATCCAATGTTAGAATGTAAATAGTAACTCATAATACACTATTCCAAAATATTCTACAAAATACAAGGAAATAAAAGAAATTAAGACATAAAGAGGAAATAATAAAGCGTAATGCAGGTCATAAAGACAAAGACAATCAACAAATTTCAAAGATGAGGAATGAAAATAAGAAAACAAAAAAATCAAGCAAAAAAGCTTGCACATGGAAGAGCTTTATGCTTAAGCTAAGTTCATCTCGAAAAAATTCTCTTCAAATCCATATATTCCCTCGAGATGAGCACAAAAATGCTTGTTTCTGAAACACAAGATAGATTTTATCTATAAACTTGTGTTATATGGACCACAAGCATATAGATTGGAAAAATAAAGGAAACATAAATACCTTAAAATACACTTAATAAGTACAACCATGACGAGCAAAATATGACTCGACCAATGTTGCCAAATGCAGAAATGAAAAGATGTGATTTGCTGTTGCCAAAGAGAGTAATAATAATAATAAAAAAAAACTGTACTGCGTAAAAGCAATAAAATGAGATATTCAACAGTTAAAGCTTCAAGATAAAATCTGCTCCCGATTCTGCTATACATATTCAGAATTCGACTTCAAAAAAGTAAATACACTTAAATATAAAAGATTTAGAAAATCGATTCATTTAATAATTTTTATTTTAATATTATGTATAGAGTTGAAATAGTTAAAAACACAATCTGTCATATTTAACCTTGCATGACTACATGCATTGAATAACCTAATGCTTTTGTATTGGAAACAGGTACACTAGCAATCAATAAACTGCTCTTTTTCTATTTGAAACAAGTACACTAGCAATCAATAAACTGCATTTTCCACCGTACACTCGTTTGTCTGTCCAATCTTGATATCCAAGTGTCTGTACACATAAAAATCGACATAAGACAAACTATATTTCAAACTCATTGATTATGTATATCTTCATTTTCCTTTTACTTCAAAATCTATTAATTTTCAGACACGTCGTCGAATGTCATCGAACCAGAAATTTTAGACGTTGTCTGGTGCTTATCGTTAAAAAACATAAAACGAAAATGTAAAAGTTAGTGATAATGGAAATCGATTTGTTGTACATAAAAGTGAATGATTTAATATTGAGTTCACTGCTCAAAACAATTAGGGGATATTATGATTTTGGAAATAATTTGCGGATGAGAAAAAGTTTTGTTGGCTGATATATGATCCATAAGTGTTGTAAGATATTAGAAAAGAAAATTACGCACAGAACAAGAAAAAATTAAATTCTATTCTTGTTTTTTGTCAGAAAAAAATGTACATTTTGCACATGTTATAAAAACGAACAAAAAATTTGATTTCTCGGATAAAAATGAGTTTTTATAAGGGTTGTGGTTTCCCCTGACCGAAAGCAATGTTGCTCACCTGTGAGGCATGGAATCAATGAGGTTATCAAGGAGGGGTTGGGGCATACTCTCTCATTCCTGTAGAAGAGCGGTTTCTACTTGCTGAACTGATTCTGGGGGTAATAAGCGACCAGCAAACCTTCTCCATAGAATGCCCCAAACATGTTCAATTTGGTTCATGTCTGGGGAACATACTTGCCAATCCATTCAAAGGATTCCTTCGTCGAAAAGGTAGTCTTCCACTAGCTGAACACGATATGGTCTAGCGTTATCATCCATGAGAATGAATTCATCCCTGATTGCTGCAGCTTAAGAAACTACAAAATGCCTGTGGATCTCATCCCTAAATTTCTGAGCCATCAATGATCAATTTCTGATGATGTACATTTCGATGCGGCCACTATTAGAGATACTGGCACAGGTCATCACCCCGTCTCCTCCAAACCGGATACTTCCATTCACAAATGCACGATTATTTCGAGTGCCACTTTCTCTCCAAATGACAATTCGCCTATTGTCAGGTTGTACTCTAAAGCAGGACTCGTCTGAGAAGAGAACATTGCTTCACCCATTGAGTCTCCATCCCTTGTGCCCACCCTCTGTGGACAGTACGGTGGCTCGCTGTTAAAGAATCACCAACTATAGGTCTCCGAGCATACAAACCAACACGATGGAGTCAGTTTCGAATAGTTGGAGTAGTAACACAGGTACCACTAACCCTCCAAAGGAGCTGTTGCAATAGAATAACGTACATACTGCGATTTCTTTTAGCCGTTAGTGTTAAATACCGGTTCTCATTTTGTGTCGTTGCATATCTACGACATCGTCCCGGTCCTCGGCTAATATTTCCAGTTTCCATAAAACTATTCCATAGCCTGGAACTGACACTTTGGGACACTCTAAGGGCTTTAGTTACAACGGGCTGCTTTTGGGCTCCCATAAACGACCGATGTCCCTCCAGGATAAGTCATGTACCGATTCGGCTAAGCTATGTTGTTGAAACATCGTATTCACTGTTACGAAGCATTCAACGCATGTCAATTGTTTCTAATCTCTTCCCACATATAGAATGCTGCAGATCGGTTTTCACTCCGTATCTAAAGCGCATAATTTTCAACGTCACAGATAAAATTTGCATATTCCGAAGTTTGTAAACGTGATAATTTTCCCTTTTAATTTCTTTTCTTTCAATTTTGTTAACAAACTAGTCGATTATGTGGCTGTTTTATACCGAACTCACAATATCCCCTAATTGTTTTGAGCATTGTAGTACGCGATAAATGTCATTGAATATGAGTTTATCAATCTGCTGATCAGGTTTGTTGCATCGACAAAAGCATTTATAGAAGCTTTTACAGAAGAAGTTATGGACAGCTCTCAAAGCATGTGTTTGGAGAGTAAACTTATGGTTTTTGCCAGAATGTTCTAAAATGTTCTGCGTCATTGGCAGTAGGGCAAATTAGACGACTCGATTATGAGTTTCTGATTCATCTTTTGCAGACTTGAACGGCAGTGTGGGGGGGTTGTAGAAATATTAATAACATTGCCTTTTGTGGTTAAGGAATTTGATTCTGCAAAGACTAAATCATGTTCTCGGTGTGTTTACGGTTATAATTTAAAGATGTAGTCGGCTCTAAGCTTATTGAAAGAGTCAGAAAAAAAACGATCAGTTTAGTATTAAAAGAACAATTAGTTCCACGAAAGTTGTAAAATGCAGAACTGTTAAGAATAACTGGTAATACTCTGAATCCAATATTATTTTAAATAATATTCTTTTCAGGTAATTGATATTTATGAGAAATATATTAACCATGCTGTAGTGTCTAAAGTGAATTGTTTTCTTTGGGTATGTACTGTGGTCTTTAAATAGGCCGGCCTAAAATTTCTATCTGATATCTACAAACTACTATTACTCACATAGTGAAAAGATTTTTAGAGTTCGAAAAGTCAACAATATGTTTTATGAAATTGGTAACATACAAAACTACTTACAATAATTTGAATTACGTTGAATTCAATTTTAGATACAGAAATCAACGGATATAGTCCTATATTATTAAAACAAGGCATTTCTGCATATACCATTTGCGAATGCAGTAAGTTCTATACAAATATTTTTGAGAATACATTGTATATATACAAATTTATATCCGCAATTGAAGTGAAAATGGTGAAATTTGATTTTGACATCTGCCAGTCTCATAAGCGCTATAGAAGAAGCATTAAATATATAAAGTATTTCTCTTCTTAAATGGATATTTTCTGAATTCTCCCATCAAATTTCTCCTTAAATTTAATTTATTAGAATCCAATTTCATTGTGAAGTAACACAGCTCCCAATACAGCGTAGGTAGTTGAAAATATTTCCGACTTTATCGTTTGAAAACCACATAGAAGCATTTGCTACAGATGTTCAATACAGAACTCAGTTCTCTTCAATTTCATTCTTAGAGAATTAGACAAAATGAACTCAAAAGCCAAAACGGGCTTATTGGAATGCAAACTGAAAATTCCATTTAAAATGATGATTTTAAATGTCAATTAAAAATAATCTATGGGGGTTTTCAGCTGAAAATTACGAACAATAGGATTTTAGAGATGTGAATATATGAAATTCGTAAAGTTTTCAAGCTAGGTATTAAAATATTGAACACTAGGAATTCAGGGTTATATTTTAAGCTCGTTTAATTGTACAAGCGTTCCAATCAGATATAAACGTTGACCTGTGCACTTGTTTGTTTAATTTTATATTGCCAGAAACATTTACCTTTGATTTGTAAAGCATTCTTAAGGGCAACAGTGCAAATCACCAAGAAATACCATCAATAATTGTAACCATGCACTTGATTTTATATAAAATAGTTACTATTAACTTCATATTACAAAATTAGTTTAAAAAATCAATTTAAAAATGCTTAGCAACTGAAAAACTTCCTTTTGTAACCCCTTTGAAGATAAATAGGACAGTTATGCTTGCTGTTAGAAGAAATCTGATACGAGAAACACATGACTTTCTGCTCTCTCTCTGTCATATAATTCTATTTCTGACAAATTCAGAAAACGTCATATACTTCCTGTTCGTGTTTAAAACACATATAACACAGTGATATTGGCATTGAAATAGCACCATGTACACTAATATTTAGCACTGCGGGGAACTATATTAGCTAAAATGGAAGTATTTATAATCACGTGAAAATTTTACATAAAAATACCACCGACACTTTATTAATTTCACATAAAATAAATTATGAAAATACAATAATTGCTTATTTAACAGAATTGAATATACTAATATACGTATTTTTTTTAATTATTAGCAAATTTAAGAATGGTCTATGTTGTTTAAAATCAGTAGAATTCTTTTCTAGATACATTCTTTGCTAGGATGTATTGTGTACGTAACCCTCACAGCAAAGATCGTCACATGTGTGACAGTGACGTTGTAGTCACGTGACACCTGGGTCACAATGTGACATCATATTTGTGACTTCTATGCGACGTTACGTATTAGTAACTTTGTAACTTCATTGTGACTATATTCTGTGACGTTTCCACAATTTAATTAACACGTAACAATGTGACGACATTACAATGACAATTACAATGTGACGTCACAAACAAGTTAATATGCGATGTCACAAACGACCATGAAAATGACCAAAATGACTTCACTGTGACCTCAATATGACATTGCCGAGACGTACTGCGACGTCCCAAAGTCAAAGTGTGACATACATATTACGTCATTGTGAAAAAAATGCTGTTAGGGAAGACATATATTGTGTTTCTAGGATGTATTGTGTTCCTAGGATTTATTGTGTACGTAGAATATATATACCTAGAATGTATTGTGTACGTATGATATATTGTGTTCCTACGATGTATTGTGAACGTATGATATATTCTGTTCTTAGGATGTATTGTGTAGGGGGTATTGTATTAGGGATCCTAAATGCTCAGGCTGACTAGTCAGACATTTTGACACCTAGAAATCTCGTGACCTGCTATCCGCCATTGTTTTTACATGGCAAGTATCAATTTTTAAAGTGATATTTGCCATATTATATTCGTTGTTTTCATTTTTATTTTTATCGGTTCAGTTGTAAAATATGTTGAAGTTTATTCTGAATGTCTTTTCCATCAAAATATTTAGTTTATATCAGATACAGTACATCAAAATGTGCTTACATTTTTGTAGGATTGCTTTAGGAATTGGCGCGAATGTCAGTCAGGCATTCGCCGCCAAGTCTGATTTCTCGGATTGTTTACATTAAACATTTTCTATTATTCTCTATTCATGTATTATATAATATTTGTTTCGGAGAGTATTTTTAAGTAACTTTGCATTTTAATCCAATTATAAACCTGGTGTTTTTTATTATAGTAAATTTCAACTGGTGAGAAATGCAGATTATTTTATTTATTAACTCTCGTTTTTAAAATTTTCAAAATTATGAATATCTTGGTACTGTTTGATTTTGCAAATCGTATCAGATTAATTAATAAGTTGTGTTTTTTATTATTTATGATTAATTTATTTATTTATTACTTTCTTATTACTATAGAATTTAGTATAGAAAAAGTGTTGTTTTCGCGAAAGTATATGTTTCAAGAGCACGTTCTTATGATTTTTAACATAATGTCAGTCTGTCCGTCTGTAGTCGATTTCTTGTGAATACAATAGCTGCCACAAATATAAATGGATTTTTTCACGAAACTTTATATTCAGTCTGTTAATCAAAAATATAACACTAACTAGAACTTTTTGAAATTCGAGCGAAAATTTCGAAATTTTGTATTTTCTTAACATGGCAGCATAGGACGAAATTTAGTACAGTCATGCATAAAAAGGGTTATTTATGGTTCAATGATCACGAAACTTTATCGTTTCAACCATTGTAGTGAAAAATAGGCGCGATACAATTATTGTGCTTGTGACGTCATTAGACCCCTTGGGGGGGGGGGCAATTTCTCCCGGAGGGAACATTGATCTTTCTTATCAATTAAAAGATTTTTCAAGCCGCTTAAAATGAAGGGTATAAAATGCTATAATTGTGATCAAGGACCAACGATACACTCATGTGTATTAAAAATCCTGTACTTTTAATTCCAATTCTCTTATAAATATGCAAATAATAAATGTTTACCTACATATGTTTCTTGGAGATATTTGCTTAATATATTTTGGTTTGTGTGAGTGAAAACTCTTATCCCCTAAATACATAGTATACAAGTAGAGAGACCTGATTTTTAAAAATCCGTTGCTACTTTAAATTAATATAATGTTTAATATACCAATGCAGTAAATATTGCTTTTTTCCTTATATTTTTTCTTGCGACCACACAAATGAGCATAATGTAGGTGTCATTTATAAGACGCCTGGACGGACTATGCGTAGCTTAATGGGAATATATTTTACTCTGGGAAAAGTGCATATACTATGAGAGCGCTTAAGAAAATAAATCAAATGCAGTGAAATTTTCCAGAGGAAATAACCAAGATATGACACAGATTATCCACTTAAAAGAGTCATGAAAGCACGAAAAGGAAAACTAATTCTGATTTATGATAGTTAAAAAAGTATACAATTATGTCATGCAAAATATTCTATGTAAATAAAAATTAGTTGAGTTTCATAATCTTGTAAAAAAGAAAAAAAACTTGTTTTCCTATTATTATTTTCTTTAAATATAAAGTTTTCAAATCGGTCTTTCTTTTTCGACCTACTATCCGTAGATATCACAAATGTTAATTTATACTCTAAAATTCGCTGATTACAATTACAGTGACAATGATTATTCAATACCACAAATTAAAATTGTAAAACGGCCTCGTGGATTTTGAGCAAATATTAAAGCGCCGTACTAGCGATAACGCTTCCGTAAAAAGTAGCCCTTTTTTCGCCAAGTAAGCTCGACTCTCAGGTTTGGATCAAGAATGGGGCCATGCACCAGCTCGAGAGTATATGAGCCTTAGGTGAGATGTATTGTGTTCCTAGAATATATTGGGTACGTAGGATGTATTGGGTTCCTAGGATGTATTTTGTGCGTAGGATATATTGTGTTCCCAGGATATATTGTGTACGTTAGGCTGTATTGTGTACGTAGGATATGTTGCATTCCTAGGATGTATTGTGTATGTAGGATGTATTGTAGTTTTGGGATGTATTGAAACAATTCTTAAAATCATTAAATGAATATTTACATACATAAAATTTAATTTATCCTTTATTTAGACTTCAATAATGCTACAAAAAGTATCTTGATTGCATTAATGTCTCAACAAATTGTTTTAAAAGAATAGAATATTCGCAATAAAAATAACCGAAGTAAATAATATTTTCATGATACAGTGAATTGGCCCAAAACTCTTGCCATGGGTCTAAAAAATTCAATCAAACATATGTTTATGTTTTGCACAGCATTCAGTAAAGCTCTGATTATCTAGAAAACTAAGGAGTTGTTATAAAGATTTGAAAGAAAAACAAAATTAGTATAAGGGCTATAAAAATTTATTTTGTGTATTAAGGAGACTTTAAGGATTGTAAGTACATCGTCTTTCATATTAACAAAAGTAATATTTGCAATAAAAATGAAATTCAGCATTGAAAGTTTTAAAATTTGACTTAACATAAAATTTTAACTACTTAATGTATAAAACAGATTAATCAAAAATTATGTGCAATTACAAATTGCTTCAAATAATTTTAGTCAAAATTCTTATAAGGGCTATAAAAATTTATATCTTGTATTAAGGAGAATTTAAGGTTCGTAAGAACATTGTCTTTCATAATTAACAAAAGTAATATTTGCAATAACAATGAAATTCAGCATTGAAAGTCTTAAAATTTGAACTATTTAATAAAATTTCAACCATTTAATGTATAAAAACAGATTAATCAAAAATTATGTGCAATTATAAATTGTTTCAAATAATTTTAGTCAAAATTCTTATAAGGGCTATAAAAATTTATATCGTCTATTAAGGAGAATTTAAGATTCTTAAGAACATTGTCTTTCATAATTATGAAAAGTAATATTTGCAATAAAAATGAAATTCAGCATTGAAAGTCTTAAAATTTGAACTATTTAATAAAATTTCAACTATTTAATGTATAAAACAGATTAATAAAAAATTATGTACAATTACAAATTGTTTCAAATAATTTTAGTCAAAATTCTTGTAAGGGCTATTAAAATTTATTTCGTGAATTAAGGAGATTGTAAGGATCGTAAGAACAATGTCTTTTATATTAACAGAAGTAATATTCTCAACAAAATTAAAATCAGCAAAGTCTTAAAACTAGACTTAACATAAAATTTCAACTATTTAATATATAAAACATACTAATAAAAATTATTTTAGCTTCAGTCTGAATCAAATTATTGTTTCCGACTAGAAAGTGATTGTAGAGTGACTCAATAATAACTCAAAATCATAATCTAATAAATAACTCAAAATCAAACCACTCATTTATTTAATACACAGCCTGAATGCGATTATTTAAATATGTTTCGAGAATTTCTCTGCAATAAATGATACTAAATTTAGAATTTACAAAATGCTTCTTACAATTCAATTTATTGTGATCCTATTTTATTTTGTGCCAGGTTTATTAATAGAGCCAGTGTATTTCGTTAAACTATTAATAGCTTTAGTGCTATAAAATTATGCCGAAAATTAATTGTTATAAATGTTTAATTGCATGAGAAGCCCTCTTCGGTTTTATTTGAAGTGGCTGAAAGGACAAATAAATCACTCAAAAGGGATTCGATTTAAAATAGAAACTTTAGCATAAAAGGGGTAGTTACAAATGATTAATGCAAGTAAATGAAACGAATGTAAAATACTTGAATAAAGTAAGATTATCGGGGGTTTGAATGAAATTGATTAAAGTAACAGTCGCAAAATAAAATCCATTAACATAAGAATAAGAGAAGTGTTTTTTTCTCACAGTATAGAATAAGCATCGTAGTTGTTTTTTCTTTCTTTCTTTCTTTTTAACACTTTCCAACATAGTCGAAAACTGTTTATGATTTTGTTCATTCTGTGTATCTGTCTGTCTGTCCGTTCGCACGATAACTACCGTAAAAATTACATTATCAAAACGAAATTTTAGGAATGTTGTTGAGGCGGTTTGTGGGACATATGGGAATGTAAATGAATAATATCACCTTTCTAGTTTTGGATTGAACCCGGGTTGAAAAAGTGAAAGGCATTAAACCCTATAGGACCTAATTTTTCAAATATTTATTAAGCGAAGTAAAAATTCATAAATTGCTTCGAAAAATTTTACGAAATATTCAAATTATCTCATAAAATATATAAAAAAAATTCAGCAAAATCATTTATAGAATATCAGATGCATTGGGTGATTACGGTATAAAGTCATGTGTTTCATTTAAAAATAAAACTTCTACTAGTCTGTAATAAATTCAAACTCGTCTGTGACTGAAGAAAATTTAAATATATGATATACGGTAATAAAAAAGTTGAGTACCTTAAATTTTAAAAGCAGTGTGTAGCAAGAAATAGAAATAATATTTTTTTTTCAAATATGTGGCACTAATGTACCCTAAAAATATCTCAGAAACATCGTCTGATATTATTAATATATCACATGATAATTGCATAGATCATTTTCTATCAATAGAAGGACGGCCGTTTACCTCTAGTTTATATGTATATTTTTACTTTCCCTGCAATACATGGTAATGTATAGGGAAAGTATTGGAATCATGCCGAAAATCACAACTCGAGTTTTCGACGGATGTACACGTTTCGAGACCTCTGGAATACGAAAAATCTATTTTTACCGTGACGTCTGTGTGTGTGTCTGTCTGTCTGTGCGGATTTTGTATCCACTCTAACTAAAAAACTAATTTACCGAATTTCATAAAATTTGGTAGGTAAGTCACTTGCGGGCGAATCTGGTGCTAATTAATTTTGGGTACAATTTGAGATAAAAGAACCCGCCTTTTTTTGCGAAATGGCCCGCAAAAACCTGTATCCACTCTAGCTGAAAAACTAATGGACTAAATTTCACAAAATTCAGTAAATAAGTCCCTTGTCGGTAACCCTGGTGCTGATTAGATTTTGGTACGATTCGAAAAAAATAACCTGTCTTTTTTTGCAAAATGGCCCGCAAAAATCGCCAAAATTTAAAATAAAAAACTATGCTCAAATACATCCATTAAATGCTTGTTTGATACGTAATTTTTAACGATGAAAAGAATAAGACCAACCCCATTACACTAGGACTAGCTGTTCTCGAGATATTTTAGTTTTTTCGTATTTTTCTAAGTCATCTTTGAAAATAAGTCCAGTTACGAAATGAGAACGAAAATTGAATTAAAAGTGAATTAAATTTTATTAAAATAAAGAGAACGTGGGTATAAGTCTGCAGGAAAAGTCATGTGCTGCCTACAACTGATTTTTTTTTAAATTTGATGTCCGTAATTTTTGGATCGCTATTTATATTTGAAATGGCAATTTAAAAACAAGAATAATTAATCATGCATAATTTATTGGTTATTAAACACTTTCCAACTGAAATGCAATTTTATTTAAGCATCTCAAAATGCGATACATTCAGAAGTGATATTTTTTAAGCTATCATAGTACTACAATAATTTATGTTACTTGGAAACTTAAAACTTCCTCAAAAAAGACAATACTATAAAATGTAAAATCAATATGTGCTATAATTCGCTATGTAAGATCAATGAATATTTAGTTCATATCACTTATATTCCAAACTCCAGAGGTAAATAATTTTGCGTTGAAAAAAATCAGCAATTCTTATACTACTCATCTTACAATTACTTGATCTGTTTACTTTCTGCATACATTAAAATTCGGCTTCGTTGTAAAAATAATCAAAGTTTAGTGATCATTTACAATAAAAAATATTGTAATTGCGTAGGCACAGAGTTTTGATAGACAGATAATATGCAAAAATAACACGGTTTTAGGAAGGATCTTTTTACATATTTTATACGTGATAATTTGAATATTTATAAAAATTTTCAAAACAATTTGTGAATTTTAATTCCGCTTAAATTTGTTTTAAAAAATTAGTTCCCATAGGGTCTAATGTATTTAATTTTTTAACCCGGGTTAAATGCAGAACTAATTAGGTGATATTATTCTTTTACGTTTCACTATTTCCCTCAGACTAACATACTAAAATTTATTTTAAATTTATTTTAACTAAAATTTATTTAATTAACTACATACTAAAATTTGATTTTGATAAAGTCATTTTTACGGCAGTTATCTTGCGAACAGACAGACAGAGAGCCAGAATGAACAAAGTGATAAACACTTACGATACGTTATATGTTCGTTCACAATAACGTTTCGTTATAATACGTTCGTTCACAATAACGATTCGTTATTGTACCTTTTGTGAAAAATCCAAAAGATTTTTTACTGCTCATGACCATGTGGTAAACAGTAGTGCAAGTGATATCACAGTGACATAAATCAAGAGTTCTGAGCGCCCTCTAGCGGACACTGGACTAAACATACGGAGCTTGGGTCATTTGATAGTCATTTTATATCGAACTGTATATAGATATGTTTGAATCACATACTCATCTATGGGGAAATTTCTATCTTGTGAGTATGATTGTATTATACTCATAGTTCAAATATACAGGGTGTCCCAAAAACATTGACCTCGGTTTTTACTCCTTAAATATTGATCTTAGACATATATAATAAATTACAAAATTGTGTAAAAAAGATACAGAATTTTATGAAATCGATAAAAATTTTCAGGGACTTAAATCTGAGGAAATACAAAATTTAAATTTTTATACGGCCCCCGTACAAAATAATTTCCAATGAATAAAATGTGCCTCATACACTAATAAAGGTGATGTACAAAATTTCAGCATTTTATCATAAAAAGTCACAGAGTTATGTTTAAACAAAGTTGGTGAGGGATTAATCACAAATTAAAATGCAAATGTTTACAGCAAGAATGCGAATGACGTAACTCAGAAATGCACCATAGGCAAATAATATCTGCCCCTTATCTTTAATGGATCTTTGGCATGGATGGAAAACATTTTGAACAAGCTTTATAATCTTTGTGCAAAGTTATTATTTCTACACAGTGCAGATACTTTTGTACCAATAAATAGCGAAATTATTATTTATTTATGTAATCATTTTTATATTTCACAATTTGTGCATGACCCCTGAAACGCGATCTGCCGACATGTTTTTTCTCCAAATCAATCAATATTTAAGGAATAAAAGCTGAAATCAATGTTTTTGGGACACCCTGTATATATCAGATGAAGATTTGGAAATCATCCATCAAATGCAATGCAGACTTTATAGTGGATGTCACAGTGACATAAGTCAAGAGTTCGAAGCGCCCTTTCAGCGAACACTGGACTGGTTATGCGGAATTCGGGTCATTTAATGCCCATTCTATATTGAACTGCATATAGAGATGTTTGACTCACGTAATCATTGTGAGAAACACAGATCCTTTCGAGGACCATTTTTGCGCCATTTCGACGACATCTTCTCAGGGGCGGCCTGGGCTTTCGACCCTGAGACCTCCTGCCTAGCATTTGATAAAAACAGCTATAAACTTCCATCAACGCAGGCTGATTTCCAAGAAAACACTCGTTTTCAGCCGTCATCAAGGGAGGGAGAGATAATCCCAGGATGGAAGTTAGGTGGTCCTTGACACCAAGAGCCTGAGAACATTCCAGAATGTTCTATCCAGGATGGTCTTGAGATTAAGTTCCGAATATATAGGCAAATAAGACGCACAGCGAGAGAGACGTTTTACCATCTTACGAGGAGCAGGACGCACTTTCAGGCGCTGCTTGTCTTACATGCTCGTCCCCGAGAGTACGGTTTTGTACTTTGATGATATCTCACCATGTTCCTAATAAATCGTATTTACTAATGACTCCTCTTCACTTCAGTCTCTGAGAAAGCAATGCTTACACCTTTTTATCATCTTCACGATACGAGTCTCTTACGTCTTCGAGAGGAAACTTTACTATCCTGTATGTCGGCGTAATCCAATCGCACGGATATCGACAACGCATATGTTACGCAGTTAACGAGTCTAATCGCAATATATCTACGTCCTCTCAATCCATCGAGAGGGATATCTTTTACAATTATCTATGCGGGAATTTCTATCTTGTGAGTATGACTGTATTAAACTCGTGGTCCAAATATACATCAGATGAAGATTTAGAAATTGTTCATCTATATACGATGTAGACATTAAAGTCGCAAATAAAGAAAATAGCGCCAATTCTTCTTATTGCAGACTGTATTTTGCAATTATTATAAAATTGTTCAAACCGATGCTGAAATGAAGTTGATGAAAAATAACTTCTTAGAAATATAGTATTAAAAAAATTTAATGTCAGCAGATTTCGGAGGATGATTAAAAAACTCTCCTTCTTCAAGACAGCAAATATCAGAGTTATCACACCAGTGATTACAAAAGAAGCTTCTGTCGACAAGGAATGGTACTCGTGAGACATGAAAAAGCGTTGGTAAAACTCAACTAGAAAAAGTAAAAATTAGGAATATGGAGGTACAACAAACAAAAAGATTTAAAACACTTGTTCAGTAAATGACTGCAAATTTTAGCACACTATGATAAACTAAATACAAAAAACATCTGATGTGGGCAACACATGACTTTCCTTATATAATGCAATGAATTTACTACTTTTAGAGTTTAAAAAAATGTTATTCTTATAGTAGATACTTATATTCTTTCCAAGATATTGAATTTTCTTCAATTAGTCGTCATTTTTAGTCATTTTCATTGATTTAGTGTCATTTTTAAACATTTGGCGAGATTTTTGTTAATTTGGCAACATTTAAAAAAGTCGCCAAGTTGGCGATATTCCGCCAAATTCGTCGCCAAAATATCGCCAAGCGTTGTGGACGGAGAAATAAGTTATTCTTACAGCAGATAAATGACTATTGGCGTTCAAATACAAAAGTATTACTCAAAGTATCTTTTTTCCTGAATGGAACGAGCTAGTTCCACGAGAATGATGTCACCCAATTTATCGCATGGTATTACATATGAAAAGTGAACATGTTTCTCAATAGGAATATTTTTTTTTATTTTATATGACTTTTTGATAATTTTTTTGAGAAATGTGCAATATTTCGAGAACGGTTCATGCTAGCGTTCTGAAATTTATGTCAATCGTTTTCTAATGAAAAATTACATAAGAAATGTCTATTTGCGTAACTTTATTAGCGGTTTTGAGTTTTTGATGATTTTTTCAAAATTTCACTCGAAAATTTAGGGGGGTTCTGAACATTCGATTGCGTATAAAAACAATAGGCTTCCAGTGTTTTCGGATTGTGAATTTTGTTCCGAATTCCGTTCGAATCGGTACATTCGTTCGTCAGTTATCGTCTCCACAGTCTCACTGACACACACACACACACACACACATACTTTCACACACAGACACACACACACACACACACAGATACACAGACATCATTTCAAAAATGTTTGATTCGTGATCAGGGATGCCTGAAACGTGCTCTCCCGTCGAAAACTCGAATTCGAATTTTCGACCCCGTCACAATACTTTCCTTATACATTATGTATATAAGGAAAGTAAAAAGAATGTGCGCAAACAAGTGCAATTCCTAGTTCTTTTACATCAGTTCGTGCGCATATTTTTTTAATTTAGTTGTTGATGTTTACTCATGTAGCTTCCGACACAGATTGTTTTCCTATTTAATTACGTCTTAATTTCATTTACGCTTGTAATATAATATACTTAACGTTCTGAAAGGTAGATCGCAGAGCAGATAAATTTTAAACATAAGAAATTCCAATGATGGAAAAAAGAAATTCCCAAGAAAAATAGTTCAAAATTTCCCCTTCAGGTCATTTTACGTCATATAGTGAGGATTTAAGTCCGAGAATTAAAAGAAAATATCTGAATATTTTTGTTCCAATTGATGGTTGAGTTTCCTATACAGAGTTTTCCATAACATAACGAAAGTGCAAAATAAAGTTTTAAACGATGTTGCTCAGATGTTATGTTGCGTAAGTCTGCCTTTTAAATCTGCCAAAGCGCAAAGTTTCCTTTATAAGCAGTTGATTTTGGATAGCTCCAGCTGGCTTTTTAATGTTAAAATTGTACATTTTGCACTTCCTCATAATTTAACATTCTTTGAACTTTCATTACTTTTTTTGTATTTATTTGTATTTTTGTACTTCTCAGAATTGTAGTTTTCATATACATATATGTAACAGTGTCTAAATGTTATATAATCATATTTTCTTGAGTTAGAGACCAACTAACCTATAAGAGAGTTAGGGATAAGTTAGAGATCAACTAACTTGTAATGAATTTTGCTGTCACAGCCGGGAATCGAACCACGGATCTACGGACTGGCCAGCTGACATTGTACCGTTGAGCTACTGTGACGGAATTGGAAGCTCTTATGGTCGAAATGGGCTCTGCATACTTCAAACCATTCTTTGGTAAGGGTCTTTATTCTCTCAAGAAAAGGGAGAAAATAGCTCTAGATAGCTTTCATGGCCACCAAATTTTAAATCCCTGTGACTGTTCACTTAGAAACTACTTAAATTTGAATGATTCTCGGAAACATTGAAACATTTGCAGATTTAAAAGACAGCATTACGCAAAATGTCTGGAACATAACATTTGATCAATAATATGCCGCCTTTCAAAACTTCATTCTCCGCTGTCAATATGTGTTGTAAAACCCTATATGTATCAAGTGAAACAAAGGCTAAGATAATATATTACTTTCCTTATATACATAATGTATAAGGAAAGTATTGTGACGGGGTCGAAAATTCGAATTCGAGTTTTCGACGGGAGAGCACGTTTCAAGCATCTCTGATCTCGAATCGAAAATTTTTGAGGTGATGTCTGTGTGTATGTGTGTGTGTGTGTGAAAGTATGTGTGTGTGTGTGTGTGTCAGTGAGTCTGTGGAGACGATAACTGTCGAACGAATGAACCGATTCAAACAAAATTTGGTACAAAAATCACAATCCGTAAACACTGGAAGTCTATTGTTTTTAAACGCAATCGAATGTTCAGAACCCACCTAAATTTTCAAGTGAAATTTTGAAAAAATCGTCAAAAAATCAGAACCTGTAATAAAGTTACGCAAATAGACATTTCTTATGTAATTTTTCATTGAAAAACGATTGGCATAAATTTCAGACCGCTAACATGAACCGTTCTTGAGATATTGCACATTTTTAAAAAAAAATTATCAAAAAGTTATATAAAATAAAAAAAAAATATTTCCTATTAAGAAACATGTTCCCTTTTCATATGTAATACTATGCGACAAATTGGGTGACATCATTCTCATGGATCTAGATCGTTCCATTTACGAAAAAAGATACTTTGAGTAATACTTTTGTATTTGAACGCCAATAGTCCTTTATCTGCTACAAGAATAACATATTTCTCCGTCCATAATGCTTGGCGAGATTTTGGCGACGAATTTGGCGGAATATCGCCAACTTGGCGACATTTTCAATTGCTGCCAAATTAACAAACATCTCGTCAAATGGATAAAAATGACGCTAAATCAATGAAAATGACGACTAATTGAAGAAAATTCAATATCTTGGAAAGAATATAAGTATCTACTATAAAAATAACATTTTCTTTAACTGTAAAAGTAGTAAATTTATTGCATTATGTAAGGAAAGTCATGTGTTGCCCACATCAGATTTTTTTTAATTCGGTCTCATGTACAATTTTATGAGATTGATTTCGTTTAAAGATATCCTAAATTTATCTGAAAGCTTTCTTAAAAATTATATAAAATATTTTCTTTTCAGTTGGCAACAGTGTTGGTAAACGCTTCCATTTTATGGAGTATGCTGTTCCAGGAATTGTGTTCCTCCATAGGAAACAACGCTATCAAAATAAAATATTTTGAATACTTTGCTTTTTAATCGTTCAAATTAATGAAAATTCCGTCTAATTCTTGTTTTCTACGTAATTTATGTATACATAAAATTCCATTGCAACATGTGCAACCGTCCTTGAGTTACCGTGCCGTTATCCCACAAGCAAATGTAAAGTAAGGAAATTATCATTTTCCCAAAAACGTTCGAAATATGTGCTCAGCAGGTCTTGTAACGCGATCTATCGTCCAAGTCGGAAAATTTCGGGAAACAAAATTTCTTCAGTAGTGTGAGGGAATTAAAAAAAAACTGGAGGGAATTGAAGAGGGGCTCAACTCGACATTCTCATATCAAAATCCATTTTTGTTACCTTTTTTTGAATCAAATGTCACTTGAAAAATTTTGAGAAATCGGTATGGTGGGTCGAAATGACTACAATTATAGCGTGTTGCCCTTCACTTTAAATGACTTGAAAAAATATTTCGATTGATACCGTACTTAACAATGTACCTCCGGGGGGGGGGGGGCTAAGAACGTCACAAACGAATATAAATGTATCGTGGCTATCTTTAAAAATAAGGTTTGAAACTATTAAGTATCGTGATTATTGAGCCATAAACAAACATTTTTAATCATGTTTATGTCAAATTTAGTCCTATGCTGGCATGTTGAAAAGTATATATATATATATATATACAAATAAACGTCAAAGTTTTTTCACGAATTAAAAAAAATTCTATCTAGTTCTCACTTTTTTGATAACAAAGCCGTTTCATGAAAATTCATTAATGTTTGTGGCCGCTGTCATGTACACAAAAGACCAGACATACAAACAGACATACAAACAGACATCACTTCAAAAATAATTAGTAGCTTTTTTTTATGAAATTTTGCATGAACAATTTTGAAAAATCGGTATCGTGGGCCCAAATGATTATAATTATAACGTGCAACCCTTCACTTCAAAGAACTTAAAAAAAATTTTCGATTGATACTATACTTAAAAATCTGATGTGGGCAGCACATGACTTCCCCTGCATACTTATATTCACGTTCTCTTCATTTTAATTAAATTTAATTCACTTTTAATTCAATTTTTGTTCTCATTTGGTAACTGGACTTATTTTCAAAGGTGGCGCAGCGAAAATAAGAAAAATTTACATATCTCGAGAACGGCTAGTCCAAGTGTAATGCGGTTGGACTTATTCTTTTCTTCGTTAAAAATTACGTATAAAACAAGCATTTAATGGATATATTTGAGCGTGCGTAGTTTTTTTTTATTTTAGATTTTGATGATTTTTGCGAGACATTTCGCAAGAAAAGGCAGTTTTTATTTTTCGAATCGTACCAAAATCTAATCAGCATCAGGGAGACCCACAATCGACTTATCTACCGAATTTTGTGAAATTCAGAGTATTAGTTTTTCAGCTACAATGGATAGAGGCAATTTTTGCGGGCCATTTCGCAAATAAAGGTGGATTCTGTCTTTACGAATCCTACCAAAAACTAATCAGCACCAGAGTCTCACCCAAGTGACTTACCTACCAAATTTTATGAAATTCGGTTCATTAGTTTTTTAGTTAGAGTGGATACACACACACACACACAGACGTCACGCTAAAAATAGATTTTTCGTATTCCAGAGGTCTCGAAACGTGTAGATCCGTCGAAAACTCGAGTTGTGATTTTCGGTATGACTCCAATACTTAGTATATCCCCCCCCCCCCCGGGAGTACATTCCGAGGAGACTAATGGCATCATGAATATAAAAGTTTTATTGATGCTGTTTTCCCAACAATGGTTGAAACTATGAAGTCTCCAGACAATTGAGCCGTAAATAAACCCTTTTATGCATGATTTTGTCAAATGTTGTCCTAAAAGCTGCCATAAGTTAAACAAATGTAAAATTACGAATAAACTTCAGTTTTCGCTCGTTCTAGATTTTTCGATAACAAAGCTAGATATATTGCTTATAGACAGACACCATTCTAAAAATAGTCAAAACGTGTTTAGGAGGTCTTAAAACATATATCGGCATCAAAATCTCGAATGCAAAAATCTTCGTGAAAGCAATAATTTCTCTGTACTATGTTGCATAATATGAGAAAGCAAAAATAGAACAGACAGAATTTCTCTAAAATCAAAGACAAACAAATAAGTGGTTAAAAAGTCATTTATTAAAATAGCCTTATTATGACGTTTACAATCACATAGTCCAAACTCTTTTGGATATTATCATGTCCTTCATCAGAGGCAAAGGAAAATAAACTGCGAACAAATGCCTAAATATAGGCCATACCCGACAGGCAAAATTTACATATATCAACTACATACAAAAAAATCTGATGTGGGCAGCACATGACTTTCCTTATACAATGCAATGAATTTACTACTTTTACAGTTAAAACAATGTTATTCTAATAGTAGATACTTATATTCTTTTCAAGATTTTGAATTTTCTTTAATTAGTCGTCATTTTCATTTATTTAGCGTCATTTTTATCCAATTGGCGAGATTTTCGTTAATTTGGCAACATTTAAAAATGTCGCCAAGTTGGCGAGATTCCGCTAAATTCCTCGCCAAAATCTCGCCAAGCGTTATGGACGGAGAAATAAATTATTCTTACAGCGTATAAATAACTATTGGCGTTCAAATACAAAAGTATTTCTCAAAGTATCTCTTCTCGTGAATGGGACGAGTTAGATCGACGAGAATGATGTCACCAAATTTATCGCATGGTATTACATATGAAAAGTGAACATGTTTCTTAACAGTTAACATTTTTTTTTAATTTATGGAATTTTTTGATAAATTTATTTGGAAAATGTGCAATTTCTCGAGAACGGTTCATGCTAGCGTTTTAAAGTTTATGTCAACCGTTTTCTAAGGAAAAATTACATAAGAAATGTCTATTTCCGTAACTTCATTAAAGGTTTTGATTTTTTGATGATTTTTTTCAAAATTTCACTCGAAAATTTAGGGGGGTTCTAAATATTCGATTGTGTTTTAAAACAACAGGCTTCCAGTATTTACGGATTGTGATTTTTGTACCAAATTTCATTCGAATCGGCCCATTCGTTCGTCAGTTATCGTCTCCACAGACTCACTGACACACACACACACACACACACACACACACACACACAGGCATCACTTCAAAAATGTTTGATTCTTGATCAGGGATGCTTGAAACGTGCTCTACCTTCGAAAACATGAATTCGAATTTTCGACCCCGTCACAATACTTTCCTTATACATTATGTATATAAGGAAAGCAATAAAGCGCGAACAAATGCCTAAAAATAGGCCATAACCTCCAGGCAAAATTTACATATATCAACTACATACAAAATTACATACATCAATTTATATATTTTTAATCTTTTAAAAAACAACGAGATAAACTAAATAATCATAAAAAATATATAGGACAATAAGAAATGGAGTTTAATAGCCAACATTAATGTCGCCAAAATTGACAAGCAACTGCTATTGAATTTTTAGAAAATTAGGTAAAGGCTTAACCAAACAGAATTTACTGAGACCAAGAAGTTTTGACTTCAAAATAAGAGAAGCAGAATTTGCAATGCCTTTATGAGCTTTGCTTGTAAATTGGGATGGGTGCGGATATCGACATTCAGAGGTCGGTAGTTAGCGATGAACGAGCTTTAATGGGGTCTATCGATACGGCGTAACCAATATCGCACCCTGTTGTATCATATCAACGTAGTCAAAATTATGCCTAGGTAACTAAATTTTCTGAATCTCACATTCGAATCGTAGAATAATTTTAATCACAGTACGATCGCTTTCTGAATCGTAGTACAATTTTAAAATGAAATATACAAAAATTAAATTAGAAATCAATTTATAATGTTTATTTCATTTAACTTATTAAAATTCGAGAAAATTGTATGTGCATAAAAGACTGCAATAAGGCAATTTATTGCTTATATATCATGATAAATGGTATATATCATAATTTTATATCATCATAATTTTATATATATCATAATTTTATCTATATCATAATTTTATCTATATCATAATCTTATCTATATCATAATTTTATCTATATCATAATTTTATATATATCATAATTTTATATTATCATCAGATTAATTAAACAAATATAAGAATAGTAAAATCCTCTTTGATCAAACGTGACATGACGTGATCTCCATAAGAAAAAATTCCGATTATCCAGTAAATACATAAATTGAATAATTTATACATATATTTTTATTCTCGAAAATTCATAAAAGAACTCCTTTGATTAGATTGAACTGCAGTTAATCCAGTTATTTCGAAATTCTAAAATTTCAAGATGTATATAATTCCAGAATTCCTACAATTTTCAGTTAATTTAGACCAAAGTTCAATAATAATAATAATAATAATAATAATTTGCCGAGTTGCTGTTGTCATTATAGCAAAATAATTTATAATTTTCTCAAAAAATATCATGAAAAATAATAATCGGGTAAAAATTGATAAAACATTGTTGATACGTTACATATTGAAAGCTACAATGCAAACAATCGAATAGTATCAATACTCAGAATATATCGTATACAAGGGTATCGTTACGAAATACACAAGTATCGAAAAATCATGTATCGATATATCGATAAGGTGTCTCAATGGCAATATGCACATCAGTATCTAAAACATTTCCCCCATGACTTTATGATATGTCCCATGTACGCATTACAATAACATTTTCTTCTTATTAAATATTATGCATAATATTATATGCGTTTTCAACGTTTATACTTATATATCTTCTCTGTTTCATCTAGCCCCATTACTTCCAATCTACTTGCACTTAACCAAGGGAACGCAGGGCAGACAGACGATCGTAATTTCCTGGAAGACCCCTATCGATTCCGACAATTCCGGCCAAGGGTGCACGAAGAGGAGGGGGGTGGGATTAGAACTTCTTATTTCCAGGGTCGCTACAATCCGGACTCGGGCTCTGGAGATAATATGTATGATGAAATTCTTTAGAATATTTCTCTCTCTCTTCTAAAGTGGATCTGACAATTCGGTAGAAGGAGTTTATTAAATTAAAATGATTAATGTTTAGGAGAAGTGCTAGTGTGTGTGTGCGTGTGAGTGTGTGTGTGGGTTAGTGTGTGCGTGTTAGTGTGTGTGTGATAGTGTGTGTGTGTGTGTTAGTGTTCGTCTGTTAGTGTGTGTGTTAATGTTAGTGTGTTCATATGCAACAATATTTGAGCAAATACTGATGTACGAGATTGCCCCATATTGTTGATATATTGTGAATGTAATTAATTTACTAATATTGTACTAACTTTAATGACTGTTCTAATAAGCCGCGAAACCACGTAATGTATGGATGACTTAATGTATGGGGGGCTCAATGTATGGGGAGGCTCAATGTATGGGGAATCAATGTATGTGTGAGATCTATTTCTAGTCACGTGGACCCAAAGGTCAGATAAAATCATAAATTTAGGGGTGTCAAGACAAGAAGGGGGTCGAAGGACTGTTAAGAAAATGTAAAGAACGACATTAGCTAAAAAGGCTGACCAATTGAGAAGAAGCTTGTAGCGTCATCCTGAAGACTGCCAATGAGAGCAAAGGAGGAGTGTCTGTCAGTCCTGAGGCAAAAAGAGCCACACCCTATGACATAAGAACGACGATAAAAAGAGATATAGCGAGAAACAGACTTACAGCACGACACTTAAGAAAGAACGACTAGATATGTAGACTAAGAGAATGACATAAGTACGATACATATAGCGAACGATTTCGACAGAGAGAGAGTGCAGCATGATTTCTACCAGAGGTGATATCGATATTCACGATGATTTCTGCACGACAATTGCAGAATGTAAACGACAAAGTCCTGAGTACAGTTAGTCCAGAAGTGTTCGATATTAAGCCCAAGACAGCCTTGAAGGTATGTGTTCCTCAAATAATACCATGTCTTAAATACATTTTAGGTATATTTAATAATGGTCTCGCATTGTCTCTCTCCGCCGAAATAATATGAATAATTGTGTAATGAATTTAATAAGTATGTTATGTTGTTAATAAATATTTTACTGTTAAAATTAAAATGGTGCAATCAATTTAGTATTATATTAATTTTTTTTACAGAACTCACGCGAAAAATAAATATTGGAGGGTTATCAGCGGCAAACAACGCAATGTAGAAATCAATAATGAGTTCCACTATGTACAATTTTACAGCCATGTTAATATATGTTAATAATAATTAATCTAAAATACCAACTTTAAATTATTAATTTCTTTTTGTGCGCCACAGTATGAGGGACTCAATGTAGGGGGCTCAATGTATGGGGGGCTCAAAGTATAAGGGGCTCAATGTATGGGGTCTCAATGTATAAGGGGCTCAATGTATGGGGGCTCAATGTATGGGGGCTCAATGTATGGGGGCTTCATGTATGGGGAGCTCGATGTATGGGGGCTCATTGTATAAGGGGCTCAATGTATGGGGGCTCAATGTATGGGGGCTCAATGTATGGGGGCTCAATGTATGGGGGCTCAATGCATGGGGCTCAATGTATAAGGGGCTCAATGTATGGGGGCTCAATGTATGGGGGCTTAATGTATGGGGAGCTCGATGTATGGGGGCTCATTGTATAAGGGGCTCAATGTATAAGGGGCTCAATGTATGGGGCTCAATGTATGGGGGCTCAATGTATGGGGGGCTCAATGTAAGATGTCTCAATGTACGGGGGTATCAATGTATAAGGACTCAAAGTTGTAAAGGAGCCCCAAGAGAAAATTGTAAAATACATAGTTAGAAAATTATAATTGGTAAGGAGAGGCCAAGTCAGAATCGCGTTATGGCGGAGTCAATATTTCAAGATATTTCAAGTTCCACCACTGACAAACTTATGCAATATTTCCCAAATTTTGACATTAGATTTGAACTATGATCAATGTTTTTGCAATACTCAAACAGAGCAGCAAACTGTCTCCTAACATCGATTAAATGTTAGCTGCCAATTTCGGTACAATATTTAATAAACTTGAGAAGAGTTTCCAAAGAAAACAAAGTATTTTAAATTGTCTCATCATCGCGGGAGAACTGCTATACCAAATTTCATGAAATTTTGATGGGTAGACTTGGGATAACTTCACTTAAAAATTAAGCGTCCCACTGTCTTTCTGTCTATCTTCATATTGTTGCGACGTATATCCTCTGAACTCGTAGGTGTACTCTCAGGATACAAAAATGAGCCAAAATTTATAAATAACTAACCTGTTTTTATTTACAAACACAGCGTAAACAGGAACAATATACAGCAAATAGCTCGACAAACACTAAACAATTGTCAGATATGGTAAAAGAGCAATTAAATACTCCGCTAATTTCACAAAATAGCTGCTACTATTCTTGAAACATTGACACATCTCACAATTCAATGTAGTTCGTAGCAAGTCAACTGTTCTTCAGCTGAGTGATGACTCCTTTAATATATTCTCCGTAGAAACTTCCAGAAGGGTATATAAAGGTATATCTAACTTCTCTAAGGGCATCTAAAGGAAACTTCTAGAAGGTATCTAAAAGAATATTCGCTATTTCGAGAAAATTCTCATACCTTCGAAAGTTTTCGTAAATTTGGCATAAAGTCACCAAATCTGGCATTCTATGACGAAAGTTCAAATACGGCAACCCCATATTCACACAACTACCTGTAAAGTTGTTTTTCCTTTATATTCTACCTGTAAAGTTGTTTTACCTTTCTGGGAACTCAAAGAGACTCCATTGGAGATATTTTAGATGTTCGTAACAATATCCTTTTGACTGTTTCCTCACTGTAACCGTGACCCAGTCATTATACGAGTCACCAAACAAACGGACCCCAATCCTTAGTTGAGTTTCAAAACTGAAGTGACCTAATCGTTTCTCGAGTCTCTCTATAAAAATTCAATTCAAAATCCGATAACGTAATAAGGTAGCTGTTTGGCTGAAAGTATGGAAGCTTAAAAAAAATCTAATATGGGCAGCACATGACTTTCTTTATATAATGCAATGAATTTACTACTTTTACAGTAAAAAAATAGATTATTCTTATAGTAGATACTTAAATTCTTTCCAAGATATTGAATTATCGTCAATTAAACGTCATTTTCATTGATTTAGCGTCATTTTTATCATTTTTATTCATTTTTATCTATTATGCAGATTTTCGTTAATTTGGCAACATTTTAAAAGTCGCCAAGTTGGCGAGATTCTGAAAAATTCGTCGCCAAAATCTCGCCAAGCATTATAGACGGAGAATTAAGTTATTGTTATAGCAGATAAATGATCATTGGCGTTCAAATACAAAAGTATTACTCAAAGTATCTTTTCACATGAATGGAACGAGCTAGATCCACGAGAAGGATGTCACCAAATTTATCGCATGATATTATATATAAAAAGTGAACATGTTTCTCAACAGTCAATATTATATTTTAACTTATGGAATTTTTTGATACATTTATTTGAAAAATGTGCAATATCTCGAAAACGGTTCATGCTAGCGTTCTAAAGTTTATGTCAACCGTTTCCTAAGGAAAAATTACATAAGATATGTCTATTTGCGTAACTTTATTAAAGGTTTTGATTTTTTGATAATTTTTTCAAAATTTCACTCAAAAATTTAGGGGGGTTCTGATCATTCTATTGTGTTTAAAACAATAGGCTTCCAGTATTCACGGATTGTAATTTTTGTACCAAATTTCAATCGAATCGCTCCATTCGTTCGTGAGATATCGTCTCCACAGACTCACTGACACACACAGACATCACCTCAAAAATGTTCGATTCGTGATCAAGGATGCTTGAAACGTGCTCTCCCGTGGAAAATTCGAATTCAAATTTTCGATCCCGTCACAATACTTTCCTTATACATTATACGATGCATATAAGGAAAATAATAACGGAAAAAAAAATAAATAAATAAACCTTTTAATTTGGAGACAATACAAAAAGAATGAAATTTGCATGTCATCATTTGAGTTTGCCTGTTTTTTTAATCAGAAATATAGTGTACAAAGAAGTTATTGTTCAATTGTAAAATTGCATTCTACATAAATGAAATTGAAAATCAATCTGTCTGTCTGTCTGTATGTATGTGTGTATGTTTGTCTCATCATCACGACAGAATAATTTGCACTGAATTTCATAAAACTTTGTGGAAAGCTTTGGAACAGCCCTACTTAATATTTAATCCATGTAAAATTTAATCGTTGTAATATTATTAAAGAATCTGATGTGGGCAGCACATGATTTTCCTTATATAATGCAATGTATTTACTACTTTTACAGTTAAAAACAAGTTATTCTTATAGTAGATACTAATATTCTTTCCAAGATATTGAATTTTCCTCAGTTAGTCGTCATTTTCATTGATTTAGCGTCATTTTTATCCATTTGCGAGATTTTAGTTAATTTGGCAACATTTAAAAAAATCGCTAAGTTGGCGACATTCCGCCAAATTCGCCGCCAAAATCTCGTCAAGCGTTATGGACGTAGAAATAAGGTATTCTTATTGGCGTTCAAATCCAAAAGTATTACTCAAAGTATGTGTTTTCGTGAATGGAACGAGTTAGATCCACGAGAATGATGTCACCAAATTTATTGCATGATGTTACATATGAAAATTGAACATGTTTCTTAATAGTTAATGTTTTTTTTAATTTATGGGATTTTTTGATAAATTTATTTGAAAAATATGCAATATCTTGAGAACGGTTCATGCTAGCGTTTTAAAGTTTATGTCAATCGTTTTCTAAGGAAAAATTACATAAGAAATGTCTCTTTGCTTAACTTCATTAAAGGTTTTGATGTTTTGATGATTTTTTTCAAAATTTCACTCGAAAATCTATTGGGGTTCTGGACAATCGATTATGTTTTAAAACAATAGGCTTCCAGTATCCACGGATTGTGATTTTTGTACCAAATTGCATTCGAAACGCTCCACTCGTTCGTGAGATATCGTCTCCACAGACTCTTTGACACACACACACACACACATACTTTCACACACACACAGAGAGAGAGAGAGAGAGAGAAAGAGAAAGAGCACTTCAAAAATGTTCGATTCGTGATCAGGGATGCTTGAAACGTGCTCTTCCGTCGAAAACTCGAATTCGAATTTTCGATCCCGTCACAATAGTTTTCTTAAACATTATGTATATAAGAAAAGTAAAAAAGAACTTTCCATAGATATAGCGTTATGCAGACCATACATTTCCGGCAAATTTAATTAAAGGAAAATGTATCATGTTGCTTAGCAACGGAATTAAATCCATTGTACTTATACAACAGACAATTTTTATTAAATATTTTCAAATTTAAATATCAAAGAAATGTATATAAAATAAATTTTACAGAAATTGCATTTTTTACTAGATTATATCTATTACGGCCTTCAGGCTTAAGGATTACCAGGATTATTGATATTTTCAATTTATTACGTCATCTATTTATTTTGCCAAAGATTTTTGAAACTCATATATTGTACAGGTAGTAAGATTAATCGTCTGCTAACGCACGGGTGTGTTATCTAATATTCGAGAATATAAGTAGTGCGGGTATAGTAGTGCATTTATTACTATCTTCCCAAAAAATTGCAGCATTTTTATTTTGTCTTATTTTATTTTACCTTTTGGCGTTTTTATTTTGGCATATGATGAAGTTTTTGTAAATTTGTTTACAAGCGGGGACAAAACGTTTTGTTATCCAAATGTGTCCGTAAAGATAATTTTATATTGCAAGAATAAAAATTCATATACTTCTTAAAAGTAATTAAATTAAATATTTTAATAGAATGTTTTGAATAGCAATGTCATTTAGAATACTACAGGAATTTGCAACTATTTTAAATCACGAACAAAGTCGGGTATACTTGCTATTATCTATATAAATAAAATTGTAAGTTGTTATTCTAACTGTGTGTTTCTTATCTCAGTTTCGGAAAACTTACCTCTTACCTTTTGCTTAGAATTATTGTAAAATTTAAAAAAGAAGGACTCAAAGAGGTTTCACCTCACATTGGGAAATAAGGTTCTTTACAAAATATATTCCATGCGAAGAGCGGGTATGCAACTAGTGGAATATAAAACTTGCAATTAATCCCTCATATTGCTGTAAAAATATTTAAAAAGTAAAAATCTCTAAAGCAGATGCCGTCACTGTAATCTATTTTATGCTGTGTTTTAACAAATATTCTACATTTTAGTAATGCGGTGAATTGTAGCGGCTCTTTTCAAATATAGAAAAAAAAATATCACCTCAGTTCAATGAAAGGAACGTCGTATAAAGAGATAAATACTGGAGGTTCAATTCACTGATGAGACAACAATTCTTTAAAATACGAGTAGCATTCTAGCAACTACTGTTTCCTATAGGATGAGCAATTTATTATCAAAGTAATGATGTACATTATCTTTCTAAATGAAATTCAAATATAGTTATGAACAAAATATATATAGGGTGTGGCATAATTCCCTCCGGGGCTTGGAAAGGTTATATTTATAAAAACTATTACGAATACAGCATAGAGTTTCATACCACCATATAAAGAATCACTTCAAATTTTTTAATTATGGAGTTATATCAAAGATCATGTGTTCGTGCCTTCTATGCCAAGTGATTTAACAGAATTGTGAGAAAGAATTACACGTGCATTTGCTAGCATTAAAAAATGTTGCGACTAGTATGGCAAGAACTTGCTGTTAGAAATGCAGTATGCTGCGTCACCAAAGGTGCATATATTGATGTAAAGCTTGAAGTGATTCTTGAAGTGATTCTTTATATGGTGGCATGAAACGTTTTGCTGTATTCGTAATAGTTTTTTTTAAATATGGCCTTTCCAAACCCCGTAGGGAATTATGTTACACACTGTATAATTATGTGTGCTCTGACAACTTCAAATATGGAATGAAATATAATCATCTCCGTAGCTGAATTTATAGAACGTCGCCTTGTTATCTGGCGATCGATTGTTCAATTTCCCGCTGAGATATGAATTTTTTACAACATTTTATTGCTTCTGAGCTCAATCTAAATACGCCAAATCACTCACATTTTTCTACCAAATATGCTAAAAATTAATGATGTTATAAGAAACATTTTTATATCTTTTCCACCTATAAATCAGGTCCTGCTTCACCTGCAACCTCTAAATCCTATCTGCTGGCACTTAACCGAGGGACGAGCAGGGGCTGACAGACGATCGCAATTTTCTGGTGCAGACCCCTATCGATTCCGATCAATCCCAGCCAGGGGCTGGCGGGGGGAGGGATTCGAACATTCCAGGGTCGCTAAAATGAGGATGAGGCTCTGGAGATAAAATGTATGGTGGAGGTTTGCAAAGTATTTTTCTCTCAAGTTCTCGAAAAGAGGTTTGACAACTTAGCATAACTCATTTACTAAATTGAATTTGTGGATGTGAGGCATGAGTATTGCTTATGTTTAATTATATAATATCGTGAGTGTTAACTTAATGTATATCTGTAAATCTATCAGAAACGTGTATTCAGGGCGTAGAATGCACACACACACACACACACACACACACACACATATATATATATATATTTCTTTAATATACTGTTAAGTATTTCTAATTATTGTTCTTAGTGCTGTTCTTTTCTTTTTATTCGGCATAGCGGCAATGGTTTAACTGTTTAGGTTAAGTTATTGTTTTAATGTTTTGTAATTGAGTACTTGGTGTAGTTATTGATCCCTATCAAATTAACACATTCAAATGGCAAAAAAAAAGCCATCCACGATTTAAAAGAAAGACTTGTTTCCAAATGCAAACAATTTTTTAATACTCATCAAAATTTAAATATTCCATAGTTAGTTATCATTCCCAAATTTCACAATGACCCGGTATAAGTTAGATCTGTAACCAGTGGGCATAATCATATGCAACTAAACTAATTCTAATGCAACTAAAGCTCCCCATGCAAAGACTCTTATGCAACTAAAACTAATAAAATACTTATAAAAGTCTAACACACCCTATTTCATCAAATTTCCAAAGATCCACATTACATCATTAAAAGCAGATATGAACTTATCCATAAACTGAATTCCTATACTACTATTTACTCAATCCAAACTGTAGACTTTAAAGATCGTTTTAATAAAATCAACATAAAATATTTATTTTCAGTCATTAAACAATTTTTCAATTTATTCTTATTAAATACTCTTACTAAATATGACTCGTCTACATTTAATAATTTATTACATTTTGTTCTTTTAACAGCAATCTTGTAATTAATTCTTCTATTTTTCCCTGACACTTCTATTCCAAAATTTTAGAGACATAGATTAAATTTTAGAGATTTAGATTCAACAACAATTAGCACAAACAACGAAAGTATCACAATACCGAATTCTGAATTGTGTTTATTGTAGAGAAGTTCTTTCTATCCAGACCGTCTGACTTACCAGAAGGTGTAAGGTATCTGTGTGGACGGTCAGGACACTGTCACCCTATTTAGACCGGAACCCAGTAGGGGTTAAATCCAGAGAGACCATTCCATGTCACCAACTTCTCGGAAGGGCTTTTAGACCCACAGATTTAACATGCCCGTACTCCATAGATACAGTGATAGATTGTGCAGCTCCGGGAATCCTCCGATTGCAGTTCCCGTGCACTAACTACAGGACGATCCCGCCCAGTTGTAGAGAAGTTCAAAAATGATTAGATCACGTTAATTTAGAAACTCAAATCACGGTCGATTTCCGTTAGTTTGGAGTACCATAAAGCGAGTGGATCACTCTCAAAGAAAGGAAATTGTCAGAAGAACACGAAAACAGACAGAAGGACAACCTAACGCTAAAATTTTATGTGGGACCTTTACAAGGCTACCCATCAGAAATTTAAGAAATTCTGTATAGCCGTTCTTCCGTGGTGATGGCACAAACCAGGGATGGATCTAGGAGGGGCAGAAGGGGAACATGACCCGGGCGTCTGTGATAAGGGGCACCGAAAGACGGGTAGCACAAACATTTATTAAGCATCTTACGGTTTTTTTGTGAATTACACTTCAAATTTCATGATCTCATAGATAAAGATAATTTTTTTTTCATCGAAAGCGAGTTGAAGTTAAGAGGATGAGAGTTGCGAAGGTGAAAGCTATGATCTCACAAAGATAATTTTTTTTTAATCGAAAGCGAGTTGAAGCTGAAGAGGATGAGAGTTTCAAAGGTGAAAGGTATGATCTCACAGAGAAAGATAATTTTTTTAATCGTAAGCGAGTTGAAGTTGAAGAGGATGAGAGTTGCGAAGGTGAAAGCTATGATCTCACAAAGATAATTTTTTTTTAATCGAAAGCGAGTTGAAGTTAAGAGTATGAGAGTTGCGAAGGTGAAAGCTATGATCTCACAAAGATAATTTTTTTCAATCGAAAGCGAGTTGAAGCTGAAGAGGATGAGAGTTGCGAAGGTGAAAGCTATGATCTCACAGAGAAAAATAATTTTTTTAATCGAAAGCGAGTTGAAGTTAAGAGGATGAGAGAGTTGCGAAGGTGAAAGCTATGATCTCACAAAGATAATTTTTTCAATCGAAAGCGAGTTCAAGCTGAAGAGGATGAGAGTTGCGAAGGTGAAAGCTATGATCTCACAGAGAAAGATAATTTTTTTAATCAAAAGCGAGTTGAAACTGAAGAGGATGAGAGTTGCGAAGGCGAAAGCTGTGATCTCACAAAGATAATTTTTTTTTAATCGAAAGCGAGTTGAAGCTGAAGAGGATGAGAGTTGCGAAGGTGAAAGCTATGATCTCACAGAGAAAGATAATTTTTTTAATCGAAAGCGAGTTGAAGTTGAAGACGATGAGAGTTGCGAAGGTGAAAGCTATGATCTTACAGAGAAAAATATATTTTTTTAAATCAAAAACGAGTTGAAGATGAAGAGAATAAGAGTTACGAAGGTAAAAGCTATGATCTCACAGAGAAAAAGGATTTTTTTTATCAAAAGTGAGTTGAAGATGAAGAGGATGAGAATTGCGAAGGTGAAAGAGAGAGAGAGATAAATCCAGGCTCTGACTTCTTCAAGTAATAGACACAGTTATTTCAGAGATTGGTAGCAGATTTCCTGCAATTAAACAAACTACAAGAAAAGTTCAGATTCCTCAAGGGAGCACAAATAACTAGCAAGAATATACATGAGCATGAGCTGAAAAAATAGGCAGTGGACCTTGAATGCTTCTACGGCATCGAAGATGAGCTCATGCTGGAGCTAAGTTTTGAATCTCACAAAAAAACCACTTCATCTTAAGAAACTCTCCACCAAATACATAAAAACAAAAACTCCCAAAGAAATTATGAAATATCAAAATGGTTCGCGCCAAGTTTCCTCAGGTCCGGAGCTGTAGTTTAAGGTTTAAGATAACCTTCTTAAGGATCCGAACCAGCCTTTATATCACACGTACCCATTTTAGTCATAGTCAATTAAAAAAATGACTACGTCTAAAATAGGATATGTATGAAGGGGGGTTACAATCCTTCAGCAGGGTACGCTAGACCTCAAAGTACAGCTCCACTTATGCAGGAATTTGGCGAGAGCCATTTTGAGGTTTCTTAACGATTTTAGTAGGAGGTTTTTATTTTTTGTATTTGGCGTTTTTTTTATCATGAAGTAGTGTTTTTGTGAGATTTTAAAACTTTTTGTAGAAAAAAAATAATAAACAACATTACGCAACAGTGATATAAAATGCATAGCAAATTTTACTTTATCTCCAAGTGTAAATTATTCCTGTTTTTTCAATTTTTGAAATTCTAAATGAATTTTATCTATAATTTAAAAAACATATGTACCTCCTACCAGAACACACTAAGTGAGCCACCATTAATTACAGTCGATTTAGTAGTTTATTCTGAAGGAGATCAGTCAAAACTGAAAAAAAAGTCCAAAAATCATGATTTTTTAATTTTTTAAGTTCTAAATCATATTTATTTTCAAGTCTTGAAGTGAAAGTACGAGTACATACCTTCTACCAGAACACACAAAAAAATCTGATGTGGACAGCACATGACTTTCCCTGCAGACTTATATTAACGTTCTCTTTATTTTAATTAAATTTATTTCACTTTTAATTCAATTTTTGTTCTCATTCGGTAACCGGACTTATTTTCAAAGGTGGCGTAGAGAAAATACAGAAAACTAAAATATATCGAGAACGGCTAGTCCTAGTGTAATGGGGTTGGTCTTATTCTTTTCGTCTTTAAACATTACGTATTAAACGAGCATTTAATGGATATATTTGAGTATACCTAGTTCTTTAGTTTAGATATTGACGATTTTTGCGGGCCATTTTGCAAAAAAAGGCAGGTTATTTTTTTCCGAATCGTACCAAAATCTAATCAGCACCAGGGTAACCCACAAGTGACTCATCTACCGAATTTTGTGAAATTCGGTCCAAAGTTTTTCAATTAGAGTGGATACAAGCTTTTGCGGGCCATTTCGCAAAAAAAGGCGGGTTCTTTTATTCCAAATCGTACCCAAAACTAATCGGCACCAGACTCGCTCACAAGTGACTTACCTACCAAATTTTGTGAAATTCGGTCTATTAGTTTTTTAGTTAGAGTGGATACAAAATCTGCACAGACAGACAGACACACAGACAGACAGACGCACAGACAGACACACAGACACACACACAGACGTCACGCTAAAAATGGTTTTTTCGTATTCTAGAGGTCTTGAAACGTGTAGATCCGTCGAAAACTCGAGTTGCGATTTTCGACATGATTTCAATATTTTCCCTATACATTACCATGTATTGCAGGGAAAGTAATAAGCCATCATTCACTAAAATCGATTCTGTATCTACGAATGTAGGTGCATCAATACTGGAGGGAAAAATAAAAGAAGAGCAAAAGTCGTAAAATGTTCCATTGTAAAATTCTTTTTTCTCGTGTTCTACAGCATCAATTGTAATTTTATTTCAGTTTTGTGGGCGCATTACAAAGAAAAAAGAATGAACTCTTTAGCTAACCTAGGGACAGAATCGGAGAGTGTCATATCAAGTATAATTACTATACACTTGCTAGTTACGGATTCGGGCAAGTCGACCTGGCGGCGGCGGCGGGGGGGGGGGGGGGACGCTACCGAGTTCTTGAAATATCATGTTCTACAGTTACATCAGTGTACGCATTAGTTTTGATATCATAGATAATTTTGCTGTCAAAAAAACCTCTAAAATTTCATATAATTGTATTCGGATAAATAGCATGAATATTCGGATAAATAGATGAAGAAATAGGTTATAGATTTTGGAAACCTTTATAAAAACGATTTGGACAAAAATGAACATATGCTTGAGCTTAAGTTTGGAATAGCATGCTGTAAAGTTACATAGTATAATGTATAAAGATTGCTAGCCTCATGAGGTTCTTTTATTTAATAAGTGAGAAAGGACTTGAGGATGTACTTAAGCATCTTCAAGTCCTTTCATTTGTTCATCAGTTGGCCAACAGAAGTCAACACATTTCATTGTGATTTTCATATAACATAGGTTTTAGAATTTATTATGATGATATCATAAAAACTTTTACTGCCAAAAAAACTCAAAAATCTCATGTTTATTCAGATAAGTAGCATGAATACACATGGGCTATTTCAAGCAAGCAATTTCTATATCAGAAAGCTTCTACATCAAAACTTTCTTATGATGATATCATGAAGAATTTTGCTGTGAGAAAAGCAATAAAAATCAAGCTACAGATATTCCTGGTCTTGAAACTTTTTTCGAAGTTAAAAATTGATCTCCTGGGGAATTTTAATGCACAGTTGTAAATATGTGCAGCGTGAATTTCAAAGTACAGCTTTGAAAGTTTAAATTTTTATGTCATAAAAATGTCCAGAATGTAAAACTAAATAGTTTGCATATGGAATTAAAAAAAATTTGGTGTTGTGATTAGCATAATTATCCACAGAAATCCAGAAAAATGGAATAAATAACTAAGATAATAAATATAAGATACTCGACAGAGAAAAAGAATACATATGAGTATAAAACACAATAATATAGTTAAAGAAAACAAAATAATTCTGCAAAAAATATTAATGTCGCAAGACAGATAGTACACGGAAAAGTAAAAACTCAATACAAAGAATAGAATAGAAGTCCACCTCAGGTGCAATTATGAAATTAAACGAAATATTAGTAGATATTATCTAAAAAAATCTGATGTGGGCGGCACATAACTTTCCTTATATAATGCAATAAATTTACTACTTTTACAGTAAAAAAAATAGGTTATTCTTATAGTAGATACTTATATTCCTTCCAAGATACTGAATTTTCGTCAATGAGTCGTCATTTTCATTGATTTAGCGTCATTTTTATCCATTTGGCGATATTTTTGTTAATTTAGCAACATTTAAAAAAAAATCAAGAAGTTGGCGGCAGTTCGTCAAAATCGTCGCCAAAATCTCGCCAAGCGTTATGGACGGAGTTATTCTTTTAACAGATAAATAACTATTGGCGTTCAAATACAAAAGTATTACTCAAAGTATCTTTTCTCATGAATGGAACGAGCTAGATCCACGAGAATATTTCACCCAATTTATCGAATGATATTACATATGAAAAGTGAACATGTTTCTCAATAGTTAATTTTTGTTTTTAATTTATGGGATTTTTTGATAAATTTATTTGAAAAATGTGCAATATCTCGAAAACGTCTCCATGCTAGCGCTCTAAAGTTTATATCAATCGTTTTCTAAGAAAAAATTACATAAGAAATGTCTATTTGCGTAACTTTATTAAAGGTTTTAATTTTTTGATGATTTTTTCAAAATTTCACTCGAAAATTTAGGGGGGTTCTGAACATTCGATTACGTTGTTCAGAACCTTAAAAACAATAGGCTTACAGTATTCACGGATCGTGATTTTTGTACCAAATTGCATTCGAATCGCTCCATTCGTTCGTGAGATATCGTCTCTACAGACTCCTGGATCCGAAGTAGTGACAGATCCAATCCGGCCGCATCTATGGAACGCTACACCGCGCGACAACGCGGCATTATGGTTTGGGGCGCCATCACCTCTGATCTGTATTGAGGGCACTATGACGGCCCAACATTACGTGGATGACGTGCTGCGGCCGGTGAAACTATTCTTCTTTCAGGGGTTCACAATGCCATTTACCAGCAGGATAACGCCCGACCACACACGGCACGTATCAGCCAACATGCCCTGAAAGGTACCCAGGTGTTTCCCTGGCCACCAGTCTCCCATGATCTCTCACCAATCGAACACGTGGGGAACGGGATTGGACGTCGCTTGCGTGCGCTGCCACCGCCGCGTTTAGAAGACGAACTCTGGCAAATGGTTAACAAGGAATGGGCAGCCATCCCTCAGGACACCATCCGCACGCTCATTGACTCTGTACCTAGACGAGCTGCTGCTTGTATCGCCGTCCGCGGTAATCCTACAACTTTCTGATCAGACGATATTATCGCTCAATGTATTTAGGTGTATCACGTTGCAATGAATCACGTTGCAATGAATTCACGTTGCAATGAACTTAAAAATCACTTATTGTTCGTTGCTGTCTCTCTTTGTTTGCCGATTTTCATCCCTTTCTGCTCTCTCCTTTTTGGTCTCATGTTCACTGTCATGTAGTGTATATAATTCATATATTAAATGTTATTCAACCTTAAACCGATGATTTCAGTTCAAATCAATTGATTCCTAGAATCAAAATTATAATAATCTTCTTTCATATTTAAAGATCTGATGTGGGCAGCACATGACTTTCTCTACAGACTCAAATTCATTTTCTCGTTATTTCTTTAATTCATTACATTAAGTGTAATTGCACAAAATAACACGCATAATTATTTGAAATTACACAGATTTTGCACTTTTTATTCAATTTTCATTTTCATTTGGTAACTGGATGTATTTTAAAAGATGGCGTAATAAAAAATGCAAATATATATATATATATATATATATATATATATATATATATATATATATATATATATATATATATATACATATACATATATATATATATATATATATATAGTATATATATACAAGGTGTCCCATAAACATTGACCTCGGCTTTTATTCCATAAATATTGATCTTAGACATATATAATACATTACAAAGTAGCGTAAGGTACAGAACTTTATGAAATCTATAAAAATTTTCAAGGGATTAAATTTAAAGAAATACGAAATTTAACTTTTTATACGGTCCCCGTACAAAAACATTTCCAATGAGTAAACTGTGCCCCATACACTCATAAGGTGATGTACAAAATTTCAGCATTTTATCATAAAAAGTCCCAGAGATATGTTTAAACAAAGTTGGTGAGGGATTAATCACAGATTAAAATGTAAATGTTCACAGCAAGAGTGCCAATGACTCAACGCAGAAATGCATCATAGGCAAATAATATCTGCTTCTTATCTTTAATGGATCATTGGCATGGATAGAAAACATTTTGAACAAGCTTTGTAATCTTTGTATAAAGTTATGATTTCTACACAGTGTAGATACTTTTGTACCAATAAATAGCAAAATTAATATTTACTTATGTAATCATTGTTTTCTTTCGTAATTTGTGTAGAAACCCTGAAACGCGATCTGCCGACATGATTTTTCCCCTCTGAGAACCCATATCGATGCATCGAAAAGTGGTTTAAGTCAGCATTTTTGTCTTTTCATATCTCTGGGACTTTTTATGATAAAATGCTGAAATTTTGTACATCACCTTATTAGTGTATGAGGCACATTTTACTCATTGGAAATGTTTTTGTACAGGGGCCTTATAAAAATTCCAAATGTTGTATTTCTTAAAATTTAACTCCCTTGAAAATTTTAATGGATTTCATAAAATTCTGCACCTATTCTTACAACCTTTTAATTTAATATATATGTCTAAGATCAATATTTAAGGATTAAAAGCCGATGTCAATGTTTTTGGGACACCCTGTATATATATATATATATATATATATTTGTGTGTATATATATATATATAATTATATATATATACATATACATATACATTATATATATATACACATTGCACACACACACATACACATACACACACAAGCGCGTTACGATAAAAAAATTTTTTTTGTGTTTTCTAGAGGTTCCAAAACGTGTAGATCCATCGAAAACTCGAGTTGTAATTTTTGACACGACTCCAATGCTTTCCCTACACATTACAATGTAATGCATTGTTGCGAAATTAAAAAAATGAGTAATCTAAAGTGACATACAAAATACATTCTGTTACTATGAAAACCTTGAAGTCAATGTAAGCATAATAGGCATATAAAGATGTAACGAACTAATCAGTCAGATACAGCGTCCATATGCATGTTTATTCAACTTAACCTTGCAGCGAGTAGAAAGAGGGGGGCGGTCCACCGCTATTAGTTAAGTTAAGGAAATATGAAAAGGTTAATATCTAAATAACTTATCAAGGCGGGGCAAAACGTTATCCTCATTTTGGGTACACATGTGCTGAAACCTGTCTGTGACGCCTCAGCTGTCACACTTTTATTCATAAAAGTATTTCATTTTAAACAACGACCAATCAAGCTTTTATAGGTCAAGAATTTTTGAAAATATTTTCATCACGAATTTATTACATTTAAAAATATCAGTTGCAATATTTTATATCTCAATACATGCGCTGAAACACCAATTTGATTCGTATCGCAGGGAGATAGTTCTTTAAAAAGGCATAAATATGATTTTGAAAATACCAAGACCTTTTTTTTTAATTACAAAACTTTTAAATCACAAAAATTAATAAATTATGATAAATTTCTTATTAGTAATAATTTCCTGAGTGTTAATCTACAGCAAAACAATATGTAAAACGCAAGTGTAATTTAGTCTGTTTACCTTTTTACCTTTTAACAACTGACATCCGAAATAGATACAGGTAAAAAATAGCACGACTTAAAAAAATACGAAAGTTTTGAAATACCAGAATAATTATTTTAAAATAAACTTTAAAATAACTATATAGAGCTAATCTATCCTAGAAAACACAAGCTGCATTTAGACTGCTCGCAATTTTCATTAGTTTCATTTAAGCTTGATTTAAAAAAATAAAGTCAAAGTTTCAGCTATATACCGTGATCCTAGAGGTACAGAGCATCGCGGTTAGGCACTAACGACCCCCCCTCCCCCTCGGCTGACTATCCAGTGTGTGGTCATTTTCAGAATAGTTTTATTCACGACATAATTATATAGAATAAATTTTAAAACCATTAGAATTCTAACATTGAGATAAGATTCTTAAGGATAATTTTTGTACATATAATTTCATAGTTGGGTTTTGTGTAAAATAAAGTGTTAATTTAAATGGTTTGAATCTTTTCATCAATTTTACACATGACGTACGTACCACTTTAAAGATAAAATAATCTCTGCTTCTGCTATTCAATTTATGTAACATCATTTATTTAAGTCACGGGTTCTTTTTTCAGGTCGTTGCTAGTAATTCTAATAAATTTGCTTAAGATATGACATGACAAATATTATTACTTCATATAACATTATAATTTTATTTAATATAACAGCTTTTTTCATTTCCAAAAACACCACGTTTGAAATAAAACGAACAATAAAAAAATAAAAACTTCAAAATCATTGGAAGTATTCTGCTAACAAAATGTGTTTTAAATAAACAGCATTTCTTTTTACATCTGATATAGATCTAAATCACAAGTTTAATATGCTCTGTTTGAAAATATCTGTGTAATGATTTTACATATGATGTAAATACCACTTTAAAAATAAAAATGAAATAAATAAAAAATAATAAATATGAATGTTATTACCATAAGAATTATCAGTTCAGCACAAATTCCATATAAATAATGGTCACGACATGCAATTTTATAGCTGATCCATATTTTAAACTCAAATTTATTTAAACCTGCCTGTTGCCGATATTTTTCAATAATTTTGAACACGACAAAAATATAACTTTTCAAAAAGAATGCTAAATATTATAATAACTACAAAATATCTTAATTACTAGAATTATTAGCATTGAAAAACTTTCTTATACTACTGTAGCAGATCCATATGTGAAACGCAAATTTGGTTGTTACCGTTTTCATATATCCATATTAATTTAACATACAACCTCGGTTTAAAAATAGCATAATATTTAAAAACAGCAAATACGAAAGTTCTAAATCAATGGAACTATTACATTGAAATATATTTAAAAAACTTTATTGCATGGAATGTTACAAGTGATATGTAAAACCGCAAATTCAATTCAATCTGTTTGCAACTTATCCTGTTCAGTAAAACATAAGCTTTTTTAAACCCTTTTACAGATGCATTTAAAATAATTCAATAAAGAAATTTCTTCATAAAAGGGATTATCTTAAAATAAATGTATTAGGAATAGTTTATTACATACAATTTTGCAGGAGATGGATAAGTGGAAAAGTTTGCATTAATCCGTTTGTAGTTATTTTTACGTCAATTTTATTGAAGACGTAAATTCCGATATAAAAATAAAATATTCTTTAATAAATAAGTGGCTTCGAAATGACGGGAATTATTGCATCGTAATAAATTTCGCATGCCTATGTGTTTAAAAGTAATTTAATTTATTTAAATGTAGTTCAGTTTAGTCCCTTGTCCGATAACTTTCTTGAAATTTTATAACGCAACATAAATAGCATTTTGAAAACAGAATATTTTAAAATAATAAATAAGAAACGTTTGTACCACAAGGATTGAAATAATAAATAAGAAACGTTTGTACCAAAAGGGTTGAAATAATATTTTATATATAGTTTTGTTTGTTTGATCTATTAACAACATTAAAAACGAAATAAATACCACTTTTATATAGTAAGATTATTCATTTTAATAAATATAAAAATTTTATAACGTTAATTAATAAACACTTTATTAGATAATACATTTATTAATTTCAATTATAAATTATTTTCTGTAACATAATATTTTTTTCACCTCAATCTATAAGCCAAATGCACGTTTAATTCAGCCCGATTGCAGATATCTATGAGCTTTTGATCATCGCAGAATTCAAAACTATGCGTCTATAAATAGAAACCGCCCACTGAAAACGAGTAGAAAAAGATACAAATTTATGAATGGTGAACGGAAAGAGAGATGAGAACTTAGCGCGGGCACAGATGCACGACACAAAAATAGCACTTATTTATTACTGGTTTATCTAAGATTTATTTAGATTAACAAAAATGTACTTACCGTATTTGATGGACTAGTTCGGTTGAATTCAGTTTCACAGGAAATCAAGTTTGATTTCTTGTCTTATTTTCTTCTTTTAATCAGTATTTACACTTTTCAAAAACTGTATTATTTGGGGTTTTTTTTCACACGATATAATTTAACACATCACAGACACGATATACTGCAAACCAAATTTGTGTATACTACTTGGATATCAAGAATGCTGACAGTTATGCTGTATCAAAGTATTTACATTTGACACAATTAGATTATTTCACTTCGATTTGTGTTTTATGTACGATTACCTCAGAATTTGTTTTTAACTTTTTGTGTAGTTGAAACTCATTTATATTTTAACTTTAAATACAATTAAGTGAGTGACTGAAGTTTTCTGTATATTCTCGGAGTTAGAACTTTATCTTATCACAAAATTTTCATTTACATTAACTTTGATTTTTTGCGTCATTTATTGCGTAAGTTATAGGAGAGTTTCCGTTCAAGTTTCATTCGCAAATCAATTTGCTTCTTGTTCGGAATTATTGCATTAGTAATTTTCAAGGATATTTTACTCGCAAGTCGGAGTTGACGTGAGAAAAACCTTGAAATTATTGCAGAATTGCGGAAAGTTTTTCTTTATTGCTTCTTTCAATAGTTTAGCCTCTTGAATCAACGTTTTGACCTTCGTAACCAAAAATAATTCCTGTTATTGACTGTGCATCAATACACAAAAAAGATCTGAAATGAAATAAACCTCAAAACTCCACCACACACACACACTAACACAAACTAAAAACAAAAACAAGAACTGTTCTGGAACTCAACGTAACAGCTGCCTCTGTCATATCAAATCGTCTGCCATTGCGGCAGTTGTCACACTTTTACTCTGCCAGACGATAAATTACATGGAACGTCCCGAGCAAGGCTCGATCGAGATAGAAGTGTTCCATCGGTAATGTTTCAGAACAATGGTAGGTAAGGATACATTTAGAGCCTGCGACGAATTGTGTTCATGTTCCAAATTCGAGATCGTCTGCCTGAGCTTTAGTCGCATCGACCCGGCGAGGGGCGCTGCTGTCGCAGAAGGGGGTTAGTTCCAAAGAGGATGCGTTTGAGTTTTCGGGCTGTCTCATTCCCTCCGCGGGGTGTCGCGGTCCTTTTCGTGGAGTTCTTATTTTAATTTGAACGTGCCGGTGGGTCTTTTTCTATCGCTTCAGAACAAAAGTTCTTACTCTTCTTATGTTAATCAACACAGCAAGTTCTTTCTATAGGGCAAACATATTTTTCGGCGATAAATTAAACAATATATTTTGTAAAATAACGAATGAAAATACTCAGTTTTATATAAATTTGATAAGCGCGGTATGAACATTTGCATAAACACAATTACATGTATATATAAATGTGATAATTATTAATTATTAAAATCTCATCAGTAAAGTTAGATGCCATCGTCGTAGGGAAATGAGGTGCCCTCGCATCATTTAAATAGTGCAGTTGGGAAAGTCTCTTTCTCGAGTTAAGACGGTGGACTCATGAGGTCTACATATAGTGCATTTATCCGCAATTTATCGTCACACCATTTACAAATAGCAATTTGTTGCTGTACCTAATGCGTAAAAATAAAGATTATTATTATTATAAGATATTATAGATTTAAATCATGCGCTGGTGAAAACTGTATGGGACTCAGTCAATGTAGTTTACTCGGGAATTAATATAAATAGCGGTGGCTATACAGTATACAGGGTGTTCCAAAAAACACTGTGACCTCCGTTTTTATTCCTTAAATATTGATCTTAGACATATATAATAAATTACAAAGTTGCGTAAAAAAAGGTACAGAATTTTATGAAATCGATTAAAATTTTCAAGGGAATTAAATTTTAAGAAATATAAAATTTAAATTTTTTTACGGCCCCCCGTACGAAAACATTTCCAATGAGTAAAATGTGCCCCATACGCTAATAAAATGATGTACCAAATTTAAGCATTTTATCATAAAAAGTCCCAGAGATATGAAAAGACAAAAACGCTAACTTAAACCACTTTTCGATGCATCACCATGGATTCTCAGAGGGGAAAAATCATATCGGTAGATCGCGTTTCAGGGGTCATACACAAATTACGAAAGAAAACAATGATTGCATAAACAAATAATAATTTTGTTATTTATTGGTACAAAAGTATCTACACTGAGTAGAAATAATAACTTTACACAAAGATTATAAAGCTTGTTCAAAATGTTTTCCATCCATGCCAAAGACCCATTAAAGATAAGAGGCAGATATTATTTGCTTATGATGCATTTCTGCGTTGCGTCATTTGCACTCTTGCTGGAAACATTTACATCTTAATTTGTGATTAATCTCTCACCAACTTTGTTTGAACACATCTCTGGGACTTTTTATGATAAAATGCTGAAATTTTGTACATCACCTTATTAGTGCATGGGGCACATTTTATACATTGGAAATGTTTTTGTACGGGGGCCGTATAAAAATTTAATCCCCTGAAAATTTTTATTGATTTCACAAAATTCTGTACCTTTTTTTACGCAAATTTTTAATTTATTATACATGTCTAAGAACAATATTTAAGGAATAAAAGCCGAGGTCAATGTTTTTGGGACAACTGTATACATTTTACAGTGATGGATAAGTAAAAAAAAATCTGATGTAAGCATCACATTACTTTCATTAGAAATTCAAATTCATTTTTTTCCCATAATTCTTTCATTTTTTAATAATGTATTTCATTTGGTATATTTATATACTTTAAAACTTGATTGCACAAGTGAAGCCAATTTACATCGAATTTACAGTTTTAAAATATTTATTTTAAAGCTCATTTTTTAACGTCAAGTCTTTAAAGAAATTGAAATATATCAATTTTTATCTTAGTGTCGTTCTAGGTAGTAGAAATGATTTTATAAGTTCAGTTATCAAACACTGCGGATAAACAAATATTTGGTTAATATTTTTAAACATATTTATTCATTAAATTTCCCCCCGATTTTGTGTGGACCATTTCAAACGAAGGGCAAATTCTATTTTGTTTTGTATTTGTTCCAAGTTCATATCAGCAGCAGGGTAAAACATGACTTAAAAATTGACAAAATTTGACTGCCAAGTTTTATGAAAATCGCAAGAAAAAATTTTGAGATCATACATATATATTGTACCATCAAACACACAGATAAAGAGTACAAAAACACACGCGCGCACGAGTGCCCGCAAACACACGAAGAGACGTCGTGTAACTTAAAACGTGTTAATACATTGAAAAGAAGAATTATTATTTCCGGCCCCATTCCAATTGTTTCCCTATATACTATGTGAAAAAAGTAAAAGCAATTGTCAATATGGTAAAGTACTTAGTATTGTACCAAGAATCTTATAATTTCAGTTATTCACAGAACTTTATATACCAGATTTGTGGGCGTGGTTTTGTCGACAAGCATCCCTATGTCTATTAAAAGATACCTTCAAATTTGAAAAAATTTGACTTCTTTAAATTGGAAGCAAATGCCTATAATATTTCGAAAATTTAATTAAACAATGTGTTTAATTAATTTGTTTAGTTTCATACTGTAAAACTCAGTTGAATAAAAATTAGCAACAAGTATGGAAAAAATTATACTTTTAATTTTATTTTATAAGCATAGTTCCCGAAGTTATTAATTAATTTTATAAATACATAAAAATAACTAAAACATTTGATAAATATATATGTAAGGAATGTATAAACTTCGATCGATCCCAACGTGCTTTTCAGCATAGTTAAAATCAAAATAATCGAAATGCAATTATTTTGTAAGTATAAAAATGGTATCTAGTGTAACATTATCTGAAAAAAGTGGGTGGCAAAATGCGCACCTCACAAATACGAAAATGGAAGAGACATTTCGCTTGACATTGATTCATAAAAAAGAACAAGCATATACCTATTTTATTTGAATTTTTCATAAGCTGGGCGTGTTTAAATGCTCTTTTCGCGACTTTTCTTGTTGATAAAGTTAAGTATGTCACTACTTTTACAGTGATAACTTTTAACTATTAGCCGTATCTTTTAAGTAATAAAATTCATTAAATATGATAATATTTGCTATAAAAATATTAATTATTTTTAAATTACCTTTATTATATATTAATAATGCAATTATGAAAGTTCTTATGAAAATTAATTTCATATGGTGTCTAAATTAATCGACAATAAAAATACATCTGCAGCAAAAAGAACAGAAATGTAAAAAATATTAATTATTTTTAAAATACCTTTATTATATATTACTTATGTAATTATGAAAGTTCTTATGAAAATTAATTTCGATTGTTGTCTAAATTAATCGACAATAAAAACACATCTGCAGCAAAAAGAACAAAAATGTAATAAAAGTATAATTTTGATTAACTTTATGCCGTCATGAACAAAGAATTGTTATTGCAGGTTTCTTAGTAAATTTGTCTACCACAAAAATAAAATTAATATATTATGTTATCACTTTTTGTAGGCATATTCTTTAAGCAAATAATGCCATGCATGCAACCAAGTTTCTCCCTACTCGTATGAAATTTGGATCTCAGATAAGGGCAAAAGGGTTTTTCACCAAAAATTTCATAATTGTAGGATATTTCGATTTCGCTATTTAATAACAAAATTCAAGCTTTTACAAATATTAACATGGAATAGACTTTATTTTTTTAAAAATTTGCTTTAAATGATATTTTTGCAAGATAAATTATATAACTCATAAAAGAATAGATTTAATACTTGATATAAATCTACTAAATCTTAGAAAGTAAAAAGTGATAGTTAAGTGGAAAGCAACAACGAGTTACTTTTCTAACTTTCAAAGTCGAAATTGATAACATATTCCTATTTATTTTCAAAAATGTTTTCACCAAGAAGAGTGAACACACTCTAGGATCAATTTTTAACCAACATAATACTTTTTTACTTCTCATCTTAGGCTCAAAAATACACACTTTTGATTTTGTCGACATTTTAAGAACACATTAAAATTTTTTAAAATTAAATTTGACTTCAAAACTTTATGAACATCATGCTTAATATTATGAAAAATTGATTTTTCTTATTTCATAAGTATTAAATAATTTCTTGTTTGTATTCATTCAGTTCGTGAGTAAACTGGATTACAAAATTAATTTATAAATTGAAGAAACCGACAGTATTTAATTATCGAGTCATTAGCTTTAACCATACATATACATTCCATACATTTAATACTCGAAACTTCATTTAAGGTTGATCACTATTTTAACGTAGCTGAGGACGATAACATGCAGCTATGTTACAACGTTCGCAGCATAAAGTTAAGATACAGTTCGCTATTTAAAATTCTTTTAAAATTAAAAATTCTTTTAACAGTTGCTATTGTTGTAAATCACATTCTTAACATTAAGAAAATCTAAAGTGGGCAACACATGACTTTCCTTACATAATGCAATGAATTTACTATTTTTACAGTAAAAACAATAGGTTATTCTTATAGTAGATATATTCCTTCCAAGACATTGAATTTTCGTCAATTAGTCGTCATTATCATTGATTTAGCCTCATTTTTATCCATTTGGCGAGTTTTTCATTAATTTAGCAACATTTAAACAAGCCGCCAAGTTGGCGACATTCCACCAAATTCATCGCCAAGATCTCGCCAAGCCTTATGGATGGAGAAATAAGTTATTCTTACAGCCGATAAATGACTATTGGCGTTCAAATACAAAAGTATTATTCAAAGTATCTTGTTTCATGAATGGAATGAGCTAGATCCACGAGAATGATGTCACCCAATTTATCGCATGATATTACATATGAAAAGTGAACATGTTTCTCAATAGATAATACTTTTTTTAATTTTACATGATTTTTTGATATTTTTTTTGAAAAATGTACAATATCTCCAGAACGGTTCATGCTAGCGTTCTAAAATTTATGTCAATCGTTTTCTAATAAAAAATTACATAAGAAATGTGTATTTGCGTAACTTTATTAAAGGTTTAGATTTTTAATGATTTTTCAGAAAACTTTAAGGGGGTTCTGAACATTCGATAACGTATAAAAACAATAACCTTCCAGTATTCGCGGATTGTGATTTTTGTACCAAATTTCATTTGAATCGGTCCATTCATTCGTCAGCTATCATCTCCACACACACACACACATACACACACACACACACACAGACATCACCTCAGAAATGTTCGATTCGTGATCAGGGAAGCTTGAAACGTACTCTTGTTGAAAACTCGAAATCGAATTTTCGACCTCGTCACAATACTTTCTTTATACATTATTGTATATAAGGAAAATAATAATTATAAAATCTCTCATACTTCTTACCACCCTACTTTGAGAGTGTACGTAAAAGGATTATCAGAATATGTAAAATAACAGGAAATCGCATTCAATAGAAGTTTACTTGTGATAGAAATATCGCATCAAATAACACATTGTTCAAAATATTTCTTAAAAAAATCTGATGTGGGCAGCACATGACTTTCCTTATATAATGCAATGGATCTACTAATTTTACAGTAAAAAAAAATTGATTATTTTTCGTCAATAAGTCGTTATTTTCATTGATTTAGAGTCATTTTTATCTATTTGGCAATATTTTCGTTAATTTGGCAACATTTAAAAAAACCGCCAAGTTGGCGACATTCCGCCAAATTCGTCGCCAAAATCTCGCCAAGCGTTATGGACGGAGAACTAAGTTATTCTTACAGCAGATAAATGACTATTGGCGTTCAAATCCAAAGAATTACTTAAAGTACCTTTTCTCAAGAATGGAACGAGCTAAATCCACGAGAATGATGTCACCAAATTTATCGCATGATATTACATATGAAACGTGAACATGTTTCTCAACAGTTAATATTTTTTTTTAATTTATGGAATTTTTGATAAATTTATTTGAAAAATGTGCAATATCTCGCGAACGGTTCATGCTAGCGTTCTAAAGTTTATGTTAATCGTTTTCCAAGGAAAAATTACATAAGAAATGTCTATTTGCGTAACTTTATTAAAGGTTTTGATTTCTTGATGATTTTTTCAAAATTTCACTCGAAAATTTAGGGGGGTTCGGAACATTCGTTTATGTTTAAAAAAATAGGCTTCCACTATGAATGGATTAGGATTTTTGTACTAAATTTCATTCGAATTGCTCCATTCGTTCGTGAGACATCGTCTCCACAGATTCACTGACACACACACGCACACACACACACACACACACACACACACACACACACACACACAGACATCACCTCAAAAATGTTTGATTCGTGATCAGGGATGCTTGAAACGTGCTCTCCCATCGAAAACTCGAATTTTCGACCCCGTCAGAATACTTTCCTTATACATTATGTATATAAGGAAAGTAATTATAAGACTTACTGAATATTTTCTTCTAAATTTGCCAATAATTTCCCGCCGTTAAAAATCTCGAAAATTTAAATGATTCTTAAAAAAATAAATAAAATGTGGTTTCAGGATATTAACCAATTTCAGAAATTCAAAAAAAAAAATAAATAAAATAAAATAAAATAAAATAAATGCATTTATTACTTTCCTTATAAACATAATGTATAAGGAAAGTATTGTGACGGGGTCGACAATTCGAATTCGAGTTTTCGACGGGAGAGCACGTTTCAAGCATCCCTGATCACGAATCGAACATTTGATGCGTGATGTCTGCGTGTGTGTGTGTGTGTGTGTGTGTGTGTGTGTATGTCAGTGAGTCTGTGGAGACGATAACTGACGAGCGAATGGACCGACTCGAACGAAATTTGGTCCAAAAATCATATTCCGTAAACACTGGAAGCATATTGTTTTTATACGCAATCGCATGTTCAGAACCCCCATAAATTTTCGAGTGAAATTTTGAAAAAATCGTCAAAAAATCAAAACCGCTAATAAAGTTACGCAAATAGACATTTCTTATGTAATTTTTAACTAGTAAACGATTGGCATAAAAAACGTTAGCATGAAACGTTCTCGAGATATTGCACATTTTTAAAAAAATTATCAAAAAGTCATATAAAATAAAAAATATATATTTGCTATTGAGAAACATGTTCACTTTTCATATGTAATACCATGCGATAAATTTGGTGACATCATTCTCGTGGATCTAGCTCGTTCCATTCATGAAAAAAGATACTTTGAGTAATACTTTCGTATTTGAACGCCAATAGTCATTTATATGCTGTAAGAATAACTTATTTCTTCGTCCATAACGCTTGGCGAGATTTTGGCGACGAATTTGGTAGAATGTCGCCAACTTGGCGGCTTGTTTAAATGTTGCTAAATTAACGAAAAACTCGCCAAATGGATAAAAATGAGGCTAAATCAATGATAATGACGACTAATTGAAGAAAATTCAATATCATGGATAGAATATAAGTATCTACTATAAGAATAGCATTTTTTTTAACTGTATAACTAGTAAATTGTTTGCATTATATAAGGAAAGTCATGTATTACCCACATCAGATTTTTTTTTAATACATTGTTACAAAAGTGAAAAGCGAACTTTCGGGAACACAAATTTCAGTAAAATTTCCTTACTAATTTTTTAAATATTATTTTTTTTTAAATTAGTTTCACAAAAACAACCATACCCCCTGAATTCCAGTGAAATTTACATCTAAAAAAATAATTTGGTTTTGATTCTGCATTCTAGTCTGGAAAATGGAAATTGAAATTGAGTTGGGAGAATTGAGCGGTTTTTATTCCGTTCAAAAAAAATGTGATTTTTCTGAGTAGTCAGTGTTGTTGTTGTTGTTGATGTTTTTGTTGAAACCCAGACCGTCCGACCTACCAGAAAGGTGTAAGGTAACTGTTTGGACGGTCGGGAATTGCCACCCAATTTAGACCGGAACCCAGTGGGGGAAGCATCCACAGGGACCGTACCCTCCTTCCCCTACCACCAACCTCTCGGAAGGACTTTCGGACCCACATGTTTAACGTGATCGTACTCCGCATGAACACGGCGGCACTTTTGGCAGTGGCTGGAATCGAACCCGGGCCTACCGAGTGCAACTCCAGCGCGCTAACCAATGGGCTACCGCGCCCTGAGTGGTCAGTGTGAGTAGTCAGTGTGAAATTAATCCCTCCTACCACATTTCCTCATAAGTAAACTTCCAGAAAAACAAACAAATCTAAGTTTTTCCCACCAATATAAAGGAAAGGAACATTCCCCTCCCCTCTTTTTAAATCGTTGTCCTTTATAATGCATTTTTGAAACGTAGGGATTTTTGTAAGGAAATTCCAGCATCGTGTAGGGACAAGTAGCATTGGGTAGGGACATTTGTGTTCAGCCGTAGGGCTCTAACCAGCTGGACACAATTTGGAGAATGAAGTTTTCAAGTTAGGTACCATCTAACATCAAATCGAGTCAGTCGGAGATATTTTTTAATGTATGTTAACGTTGTTTTTTGTTTCAAGTCACTAATTTAAAATACCCCCAAATCTCTTAAGTTGTACTAAATACGACCCTAAATGTCTTTTTGGACCCTACCAAGCAACTTAGAGGCCATCCTCATTATGTACTAAATATACAGGATGTATATAAACTGTTTTGACAAAATAAGAGGGATGATAGTACCCATCAAGACGAACAATATTTATTATGGAACCTAGGGTCGCATTCCACTCTGAGTGTCAGAAAAAAGTAACTTCGAATCATGTTCAACAAGCACAAGTAGCCAAGGCTGTCGTGCCAGAGAAGTATCACATCTCCAGAACATCACCGTTACTTCTAGTCATTCGACACTTTTTGAATGCCACATAACTTGGACGTCGGATTGGACGTAGTGGACCTGTGGCTTGGCCTCCATATACACCGGACCTCTACCCACTGGACTTCTTCTGGGGGCACAGAAAATCATTGGTGTACGAGACGCTTGTGGACTCTGTAGGAAATTTCGTCGCGAGAATCTTTGTTGCATTGGACAGGATAAACACGACACCAGGTGTCTTCGAAAGAGTGCATCAGTCGTTCATTTGCCATTGTGAATTGTGCAACGGCACCCTTGGCCGTTACTTTGAGCATCTACTTTGAGTATTTCTCTGGTGTAAATAAATAGGATTATGCAACTTATGATTACTTTAATTCTCCTTATTTTCACTGTATAAAGTTCAGCTTTAACTTTATGCTTTTCTGACACTTAGAGTGGAATGCGACCCTAGGTTCCATTGCAAATATTATTCGTCTTGATGAGTACTATCACCCCTTTTATTTTGTCAAAACAGTTTATATACACCCTGTATGCATATAATCCCTGTCGGTTTATGGACATTATTATTACTTTCCTAATATACATAATGTATAAGGAAAGTATTGTGACTGGGTCGAAAATTCGAATTCGAGTTTTTGACGGGAGAGCACGTTTCAAGCATCCCTGATCACACTTCAAACATTTTTGAAGTGATGTCTGTGTGTGTGTGAGTGTGTGTGTGAAAGTATGTGTGTGTGTGTGTCAGTGAGTCTGTGGAGACGATAACTGACGAACGAATGGATCGATTCGAACAAAATTTGGTACAAAAATCACAATCCGTAAACACTGGAAGTCTATTGTTTTCATACGCAATCGAATGTTCAGAACCCCCCTAAATTTTCGAATGAAATTTTGAAAAAATCGTCAAAAAATCAAAACCGTAAATAAAGTTACGCCAGTAGACATTTCTTATGTAATTTTTTATCAGAAAACGATTGACATAAATTTTAGAACGCTAACACGAACCGTTCTCGAGATATTGTACATTTTTCAAAAAAATTATCAAAAAGTCATATAAAATATAAAAAAATATTTCCTTTTGAGAAACATGTTCACTTTTCATATGTAATACCATGCGATAGATTGGGTGACATCATTCTCGTGGATTTAGCTCGTTCCATTCACGAAAAAAGATACTTTAAGTAATACTTTTGTATTTGAACGCCAATACTCATTTATCTGCTGCAAGAATAACTTATTTCTTTATCCATAACGCTTGGCGAGATTTTGGCGACGATTTTGGCGGAATGTCGCCAACTTAGCGACTTTTTAAAATGTTGCCAAATTAACGAAAATCTCGCCAAATGGATAAATATGACGCTAAATCGATGAAAATGACGACTCATTGTCGAAAATTCAATATTTTGGAAAGAATATTAGTATCTACTATAAGAAAATCCTATTTTTTTATTGTAAAAGTAGTAAATTCATTACTTTATATAAGGAAAGTCATGTGTTGCCCACATCAGATTTTTTTAATTGTTCTTGATTCTAAAATTATAGCAATTTTCACCATTTATGAGACAGGGGCGTACGGTTAGAGAGATGGGGGGGGTGTCATGGGTCGTCAAGTAATAGAGTTTTGTATAATAATTATGTTTTCGTAGTTAAAATTATTGATCGGGAAATGTGCGTTGCCTACATATATATCAGCAAATGTAGGAGTTGTGCTGCAGGTGTAAATATTTTGCATAACGTTATGAACCTTTGTAATAAATATATAAGCATCTAGTATTATAATAAATATATCATCATATTTCCCGTAATATAGAAAATTTTCTACGCGTTGCACCACAAACGTTAAGCTGAATAATAATTTTTACAAGAAAACATTGAAAGGAAGCACCGTGTCCCCAAAGCCACTTTCTCATTTTCTGCAGCCAAAAACATTTAATATTTATCGGTGAAAGAGATGATAAGTTGATGTTCAATTTGATGAAAAGCGTTTTCTAGATTCTTTTAATACCCTTTTTTTCATTCAAGCAACGTGAAACCGTCCATTAATAATAATCCTCGAAGAATTATTGCAGCATAAACATCGTCAAAAGTTCCTAAATCTTTAAAGTATTCTAGCGAATCCTAGAACACTTTGAAAAAACGCATATTCTAACTTCTAAAAAGAATCATTTTATAAATAATAAATTAAATATCTTCTCGTATTATCCATTACATTGATCGAGTTCCTAAAATATTCCAATTCCTCTCTAAACTTCTGGTAGCCGAGGTAATAGCCCTAATTTTTTTACTCTTGTACTTTTTCCTCCAGTCATCGAAAAAAGTTACTTTTCATAAGAAACAAAGATTTTTATCCCCAAAGAGTTCTTTCTGTTTTTCATTGAAAAGAATAGAATTTAAACAAAAATTTACTTTTTGAAAAACGACAGACGATTTCAAGATATTTTTTCTATACACTTAAATGCAGTACTATTCAGGGTGTCTCAAAAACATTGACCTCGGCTTTTATTCCTTAAATATTGATCTTAGACATTTATAATAAATTACAAAGTAGCATGAAAATTTTCAGAGAATTAAAATTTGAAGATATACAAAATTTAAATTTTTATACGGCCCCCATACAAAAACATTTCCAATGAGTAAAATATGCCCCATACTTTAATAAGGTGATGTACAAAATTTCAGCATTTTATCGTAAAATGTCCCAGATATATATTTAAACAAAGTTGGTGAGGGATTAATCACAAATTAAAATGTAAATGCTTACAGCAAGAGTGCAAATAACACAACGCAGAAATGCATCATAGGCAAATAATATCTGCCTCTGATCTTTAATGGATCTTTGGCATGGATGGAAAACATTTTGAACAAGCTTTGTATTCTTTGTGTAAAGTTATTATTTCTACTCAGTGTAGATACTTTTGTACCAATAAATAACAAAATTATTATTTGTTTATGTAATCATTGTTTTCTTTCATAATTTGTGTATGACCCCTGAAACGCGATCTACCGATATGATTTTTCCCCCTCTGAGAATCCATGGTGATGCATCGAAAAATGGTTTAAGTTAGCGTTTTTGTCTTTTCATATCTCTGGGACTTTTTATGATAAAATGTTTAAATTTGGTGCATCATTTTATTAGCGTATGGGGCACATTTTACTCATTGAAAATGTTTTTGTACGGAAGCCGTATAAAAATTTAAATTTTATATTTCTTAAAATTTAATTCCCTTGAAAATTTTAATATACTTCATAAAATTATGTACCCTTTTTTAAACAACTTTGTAATTTATTATATACTAGCCACCTTTGGCGACCAGCCTGTTTGCTACCCTTGAAAATTCTGACCGTGGCAAACTCATTGGCGCGACCTACCAGAAAGGTGTTGAAAACCCAGGCCGTCCGGCTCGTCAACAAGGACTTGAGCATCCATTTGGACGGCCGGTACCAGAAAGGTGTAAGGTAACTGCTTGGACGGCCAGGAAGTGCCACCCAATTTAGACCGGAACCCATAGGGGAGGCATCCACAGGGACCGTACCCTCCTTCTCCTACCACCAACCTCTTGGAAGGACTTACGGACCCACATGTTTAACGTGATCGTATTCCGCGTGAACACGGCAGCAGTTTTGGCAGTGACGGGAATCGAACCCGGGCCTACCGAGTGAAATTCCCGCACGCTAACCACTGGGCTACCGCGCACTCCGCGAGAATCTCCATAATTTTTTTTTATTCACCCAATTTAGACCGGAACTCAGTGGGGGAAGCATCCACAGGGACCGCACCCTCTTTCCCCTACCACCAACCTCTCGGAAGGACTTACGGGCCCATATGTTTAACGTGATCGTACTCCGCGTCAGTGGAGGGAATCTTACCCGTGCCTACCGAGTGCAATTCTCGCGCGCTAACTTCCCGCGCGCTAATTTAAATTTTATAATTATGCTCTTAATTCCACCATCCTCGTTCCATCGTTCCATCATTTAAAATATCTATAAAACTTAAATATCCATTTAAAATATCCATAAATTAAAATATCCATTTAAAAAATCCATATCGTTCCACCAATCCATAAATATAATAATTTCAAATACATCACCACAATTCAAACCACCATAATTCAATCATTTAAGTTATTTAAAATATCCATAAATTAAAATATCCATTTAAAATATCATATAAATATAATAATTTCACCCGATGTATCCAATACATATGCTAAGCTCTTAATTCATTTAAAGCCAAAAGCGCGGTCTCCATGGAGACGGGTAAAAAACTACTGCCGAGGGGGAAAATGCCGTTGAAGAACTTAGCGGATTGCCGAGAAATATAAAATCATGACGTCTTTAAAATTGCGATCCTGCGGTCAATTTTCATTATTTCTTGACCAGATTGGACTTGTCAGATCTTTGACCTTTCCAAAAATGTAAATTATTAGTCGAAATTATTAGTACTTTATGCGCTGTGAGGATTTAAAAACCGAAGTTCGTTTTTTTGAGTCAAAAGTGACTTTTGTTTTAAAATCATTAAAAAATTTTAAAAATTGAAATTGATATTTGAATTTGATATGTTTTTACTGGCAATTGTTTGCTCTTTCTGGTGGTGTGGTTTGTTTTTTTCTACGACGTCTGGATCGTGGGGAAAAAAGGGCAAAAAGGGGAAAAAAACGGTCGAAATCGCATAAAACATTAAATAACAAAAAAAAAAAAAAATAATTAAAATTTTAAAAATCGGTTTTGACGTGTCCCCTTCCCACCCCCCTGGGTCTCCAATTGCCAAATTTCGTAGCTCTCCGAAGCGCGGTCGCTGAACGTATAGTGTATAAGACAGACACACAGACAGATATTGCCTTTTATTATTTAAGATGTCTAAGATCGATATTTAAGGAATAAAAGCCGAGGTCAATGTTTTTGGGATACCCTGTATATATGAATACACCATATAAATTGAAGAAAGTGAAAAGAAATCTGGGATATAGCTAAATTATGTAGGGTTGCTTTAGTACTTTTATAATTTTTGAAATAATAAATCAATTAATTTTTTCTTAAGTCCTCGAGTAACAAGTTTCAGTCTCAGAATATTTTAATGAATATTTTTTTTTGTTGTGCCGTCACCAGGATATATACCTGAGCAATTGCAATTAAGTTATAAAAATTCTAAAAAAAAAATAAATAAAATAACGAATAAATGATAAAAAAAATAATGTTGATTCAAATATTGTTTAACTGAAATTTGTGAGCCTAGAATATGCAAGCTCTTATATAAAGAAAATATAAAATGCAAATTTTTTGTATGACGTTTAAAAAACACTTTTGTACTAGTTGTTTCTCGAAGCTATATTCTATTAAAATTATTAAAAATTATATCTAAAATAATTTTAAAATTATTAAAATTAATTTACCAAGAAATATTGGTTTTCACATTAAGGCATTGTTATATGATCAGCATAATTTTTCATCTAGTAGTTTTTTCAAATTGTTGATTTATCGTCTGCCCGTAAACTACTTTTTCCACTGAATTTATAAATTCCTATTAATGGTCTTTTATAAAAACATCCTAATATCGAACAAGATATGAATAATTCTAAAAATTTGATGTGAGCAGCACATGACTTTCCCTGCAGACTCAAATTCATATATTCTTTATTCCTTTAATAATTCATTAGATTGAATTTAATTGCACCAAATAACACTAAATTTATATTTTTAATTTATTTTTTAATTTTATTTGGTAATTGGACATTTTTCCGATAGCGGCGTAACAAAAATGCAAGAAATCTGAAATACTTTGAGAACGGTTAGTCCTAAAGAATAATGGAGTGTTGTTGTTGTTGAAACCCAGACCGTCCGACCTACCAGAAAGGTGTAAGGTAACTGTTTGGACGGTCGGGAAGTGCCACCCAATTTAAACCGGAACCCAGTGGGGGAGGCATCCACAGGTACCGTACCCTCCTTCCCCTACCACCAACCTCTCGGAAGGACTTTCGGACCCACATGTTTAACGTGATCGTACTCCGCAGGAACACTGCGGCAGTTTTGGCAGTGGCTGGAATCGAACCCGGGCCTACCGAGTGCAACTCCAGCGCGCTAACCAATGGGCTACCGCGCCCCCAGAATAATGGAGTGTTGTTGTTGTTGAGACCCAGACCGTCCGACCTACCAGAAAGGTGTAAGGTAACTGTATGGACGGCCGGGAAGTGCCACCCAATTTAGACCGGAACCCAGTGGGGGAGGCATCCACAGGGACCGTACCCTCCTTCCCCTACCACCAACCTCTCGGAAGGACTTACGGACCCACATGTTTAACGTGATCGTACTCCGCATGAACACGGCGGCATTTGTGGCAGCGTGCAAATCTAGCTCGCAAACCACGGGGATACCGCACCCGAGATGGCCAACAGCACGCGGCGTTCCGAGGTGGTCACCCACCAAGTACTAACCGCGCCCGATGCTGCTTGACTTCGGTGATCTAACGAGAACCGGTGTTTTCAGCACGGTACGGCCGTTGGCCGAGAATAATGGAGTGTGTTATATTCTTTTCCTCGTCAAAAATTGCATATAGAACAAGAATATAATTAAAACATTTCTGCATACGTAGTCTTATTTTTTTTTAGATTTCTGCGATTTTTGCGAGCCATTTCGTAAAAACAGACAGGTTGTTCTTTTCCGAATCGTATCAAAATCTAGTCAGCACCAGAGCATCCTACAAGTAACTTATCTACCAAATTTTGAGAAATTTGGTCAATTAGTATTTTAGCTAGAGTGGATACATGAAATTTTTACGGGCCATTTCACAAAAAAAGGCGAGTTCTGTTTTTACAAATCCTACCAAAATCTAATCAGCACCAGGGTCTCACCCAAGTGACTTAATACCAAATTTTATGAAATTTGGTCCATTAGTTTTTTAGTTAGAGTGGATACATACATTGATTACACAGACACACAGACACGACAGACACACACACAGACACAACAGACACACACACAGACGTCACGCTAAAATAGTTTTTTTGTATTCTAGAGGTCTCGAAACGTGTAGATCCCTCGAAAACTCGAGTTGTGATATTCGGTATGATTTCAATTCTTTCCCTATACATTACCATGGATTGCAGGAAAAGTAAAAATATGTTGTGGGTAGCACATGACATTTCCTGCTGATTTATATCCACGTTCTCCTTATTTTATTTAAATTTAATTCACTTTTAATTCAATTTTCGTTCTCATTTGGTAACTGAGCTTATTTTCAAAGGTGGCGTAGAGAAAATACGAAAAACCTAAAATATCTCGAGAACGGCTAGTCCTAGTGTACTGGAGTTGTTTCTATTCTTTTCTTCGTTATAAATTACGTATCAAACAAGTATTTAATGGATATATTTGAGCATACGTAGTTTTTTTATTTCAGATTTTTGCGGTCTATTTCGTAGAAAAGGCAGGTTGTTCTTATCCTAATCGTATCAAAATCTAGTCAGCACCAGATCATCCTACAAGTAACTTATCTACCAAATTTTGTGAAATTTGGTCAATTAGTATTTTAGCTAGAATGGACACACGAAATATTTAAGGGCCATTTCGCAAAAAAAAGGCGGGTTCTGTTTTTACAAATCCTACCAAAAACTAATCTGCACCAGGGTCTCACCCAAGTGACTTACCTACCAAATTTTATGAAATTCAGTCTACTAGTATTTTAGTTACAGTTGATACATACGTTTCACAGACACACAGACAGACACACATAGACGTCACGCTAAAAATAGTTTTTTCGTATTCTAGAAGTTTCGAAACGTGTAGATCCGTCGAAAACTCGAGTTGTGATTTTGGGCATGATTCCAATACTTTTCCTATACATTACCATGCATTGCAGGGAAAGTAAAAGTGTCTACCATTTTTTTTTCTCGTGGTTCTTTATATATAAAGATATTTTCATAACATGTTTATAATAATGTTGTAAATGATGTAAATAATGTTGTAATAATGTTGTAATAATGTTGTTATATGTTGTAAAATAAATGCAATGTTTAGGATAATATACAATTTGCATATCTGTGTATAACATGGATTTGTTAGTTTCATATTAACGCTTAAGTAGCATGGTGAACTTTTTGTTCATAAATGGATATTAGTTATGTTGGGTCCCATGAACCCGTCAATTGAATTAAAAACAATTAATACAACAATTTGAAATTAAATTCACTAAATATGTAGAGGATCTTAGTTGAACCGTATAAGTACAAGCACGTGCCTTAAAAAAATTTATTTATAGTTATAGACTAAGAAAATTACTAAATACAAAACATTGCAAAAAATAACATAAACACTCTTTTGCAAAAACAACAACAACAAAAAACAACAACAACAACAACAAAAAACGAAGCTCCATGAAAAAAAAGAAAAAAAAAACCCAGACTGTTTTTATTGAAATTAAATATGAGTACAGCTCATACACAGGTAATGAAATGATTACAAAATCAAGGCCGCAGGACCTGTCAATGGTTAGTAATTGCACATTGAATTTTCAAATCAGTGAAACACCCCTTGGAGGCAATGCATTCTTGTATACGTCGAGGAACGAGTGATGAAGTTTCCTAATGTCATTTTGCGATACATTCTGCCAGTCATTCCTCAATTGTTGCTCCAAATCTGCTACATTTCGGGGTGCCCGAATCTGGCTGCCTAGCATGTCCCATACATGCTCGATTGGCGAAAGGTTTGATAGCATTGCTGGCCACGTTCCCGGCCACTCAAGTTGCTGCCTATGCCCTAGGGTGAGTTGAGTGGGTTGGGTTTTCGACCTTGCTGGCCAAGAAACAGTATCAACAGCACGGAGAGGGTCCACAGATATGCGAGCTGTATGTGGCGTGGCATTATTTTGTTGGAAAATTGCTCCAAAAGGACGTGCCATGAAATGTAACGCAAACAGCCGCAGGATTTCATCAACATATCGTTGAGCTGTTAAAGTTGTACATAGGATGGCTAGGGGCGACCTGTTGTCATGAGAAATAGCACCCCACATTATCATACCAGGGGTAATGGCTGTGTGCCTGTTTTTGAGTTGTTGTTGAAACCCAGACAGTCCGACCTACAAGAAAGATGTAAGGTAACTGTTTGGACGGCAGGGAAGAGCCACCCAATTTAGACGGGAACCTAGTGCTGGAGGCATCGGCAGGGACCGTATCCTCTTTCACCTACCACCAACCTCTCGAAAGAACCTACGGACCCACATTTTTAACGTGATCGTACTCCGCGTAAACAGGGCGGCAGTTTTGGCAGCGGAGGGAATCGAACCCTGGACTACCGAGTGCAATTCTCACAAGCTAACCACTGGGTTACCACACCCTGGCTGTGTACTTGTTGTTGTTGAGACCCAGACCGTCCAACCTACCAGAAAGGTGTAAGGCAACTGTTTGGATGGCCGGGAAGTGCCACCCAAATTAGACCGGAACCCAGTGGGGGAAGCATCCACAGGGACCATACTCTCTTTCCCCTACCAGCAACCTCTCGGAAAGACTTACGGACCCACATGTTTAATGTGATCGTACTCCGCATGAACACGGCGGCAGTTGAGGTAGCGTTCAAATCCAGAGCGCAAACCACCGGGCTACCGCGCCCGAAATGTGCCAACAGCATGCGGTGTTCCCAGGTGGTCACCCACCCAAGTACTAACCGCGCTCGATGCTGCTTGACTTCGGTGATCTAACGAGAACCGGTGTTTTCAGCACGGTATGGCCGTTGGCTCAGCTGTGTACCTGCTGTTGTTGTTGTTGTTGAGACCCAGACCGTCCGACCTACCAGAAAGGTGTAAGGAGCTGTGTACCTGTGTAAAACAAAGTCTGATTAGGACCACAGGCCCTGGCGCCTACACAGACGTACCCGGTGGTCATCTGCTGAAAGACTAAAGCGTGATTCATCGCTATACGAGGTCAATCTGCTGGCAACCACGATGTGCGGCTTTGACACCAGTCCAAACGACTCTGTCGACGTTGGGGGTTATGGGCAGACGTCTTAAAGACCATCGTGAGCGTAACCGCCACCTCAGCCAAACGCCGTGAGGTTGTGGAAGGTACCAGGTGTGGTATGGAAGAGGCTGTAGCACATTGGATGGCGGACAATGATGCCGTCGGGCTTGTCGCACAACCATCTGGTCTTGCCTCTCATTCTTGCACCTTGACCTTCCAGAGCCTTCTTTCCGCCGATGAGTTCCTTCCAACCATTGCTGCTAGAATCTTTGCACAGTGGTGTCCGTTCGGTGCAGGTGGCGGCCTATTGCTCTGTATGACCAGCCAGCTTCACGTGTCCCGACTATACGACCACGTTCGAACTCGTTTAATTGCTAATAAGGTATTCGACAACGTCGTAACGGAATTATTGGTGTTGCGTCTCCATGGAACTGCAACGCCGATAACGAGTAAAGATAAACCGTCCACATTTTCAACCTGTTTTATAGGATGCTAGTTGCGCAGTAGAAACCCACGCTCGTTCCATTCAAGAGGAAAGTTACTTTGGGAAATAGTTTTGTATTTGAACGCCAATAGTCATTTATCTGCTATTAGAATAAATTATTTCTTCGTCCATAACTCTTGGAGTGACTTTGGCAGAATGCCGCCAACTTGGCGATATTTTAAATGTTGCCAAATTAACAAAAATAAAAATTGATAAAAATGATGCTAAATCAATGAAAATGACGACTAATTGATGAAAGTTCAATATCTTGGAAAGAACATAAGAGTAGACAATAAGAATAACCAATTTCTCCAACTGTCCGTCAGTATTGCTTGAGGAGATATTTAGAGGGATATCGCCACCTCAGTGACTATTTTAAATGTTGCCAAAGTGATAAAAATGCCGCCAAATTGATAAAAATGACGCCAAATAGGAAGGAATGTTTCGCAAATTCTGATTTCTGTCATGTGACGGGCATACCTTCTTGTGTATATAAGAAATGCTCCTCTTTCCGTTTGTCTGTAACACCTGATGATGCATTTAGGGAATAATTTAGCAACGTATCACCAACTTGGCGATATTTCGTCCCAGTTTTTACAAAAATATCGTCAAAATTGCAAAAATGACGCTTAATTAATGAAAATGGCGTCTAATTAATGAATTAATTACTAAAATATTTTAATATATGGACTATATCGCTTATTGTGGATACTATCAGTATTGATAATTGTTTATTTAGTGTGGCGCGAAATATAAGTTAATTGGTTAATTTGAAATAGTTTTTCATGTTGTCATCTTGAAAATCGCCAAATGTACAATTTAACGTTAAAATCACAGTATCGGGGATCTTATATAATATTTTTAAACTTTAAAAGTAGTAAATTCATTGCATTCTATAAGGAAAGTCATGTGCTGCCCACATCAGATGATTTTTCACCTCGCAGTTCATTTCACTATTTTGCTTTTTGCTGTCATCCAATATAATCATGGAAGTTACCCTGTATTTCCCCCACCTCAAGATATAACTCCATGAATATTAAATGGAATATAACCTAAGATTATCCATTACACTGATAGAATTTTCCAAAATATTTTCCTTCTAAATTTAGAAGAAGAAAAAATGTTACGGTAATAGGTCTATTTGTTACACTTTTATTTTATTCCAATCTTTTCAGAACTAAGTCTACGATGAAAAACCAAGATATTTGTCCCCAAAGAATCATTCTTTTTTCTTCCTTATTGAGAAAAGAACAGAATCTAGACAAATTACTTCCTTGCAAAAAATCAGACGACTTTGACATGCAGATTCTTGCGTCCTCTACAACACATGGTAATATATGGGAAACACATTTTTGAATGTGTGTGTGTGTGTATCTCTATGCATGTTTGCACTCTATGTATTGTTATGAATGGTGTTTAATGCTCTGGAGTGTCTTCCCCCTCTCACTTTCGTCTCTTTCTAAGTCAGAAGGAGAAAATATCCGTACATGCATCTTTCCTATGGCGAGAATCTAGGGTTTCCAGATACTGAAATTTGAAGGAGGCTTGTCAGATTTGGCAATTTATCGCACATTTGACGACCTTTTGAAGGTTTGAGGATTACCTCGAAATAACCAGTATTATACCCTATGCGAGATATGAGATATTTCTAGAAGCTTCTACAGAGAGAGTCTATAAAAGGAGTCATCCTTATGCTGTAGAGCAGTTAACGGAATACAAGCTGCGTTGAACGGTGACTTATGTCAATGTTTTGGGAATAATAGCGACTGTTTGGGGAAATGTGTTACGACATTGTTACTTTCCTTATATACATAATGTATAAGGAAAGTCTTATGACGGGGTCGAAAATTCGATTTCGAATTTTCGACGGGAGAGCACGTTTCAAGCATCCCTGATCACGAATCAAACATTTTTGAAGTGATGTCTGTGTGTGTGTGTGTTAAAGTATGTGTGCCTGTGTGAAGGTATCTGTGTGTGTGTGTGTGTGTCAGTGAGACTTTGGAGAGGATAACTGACGAAGGAATGGACCGATTCGAAGGAAATTTGGCACAAAAATCCCAATCCGTAAACACTGGAAGCCTATTGTTTTTATACGTAATCGAATGTTCACCCCCCCCCCCTAAATTTTCGTGTGAAATTTTGAAAAAATCGTCAAAAAATCAAAACCGCTAATAAAGTTACGCAAATAGACATTTCTGATGTAATTTTTCATTAGAAAACGATTGACACAAATCTTATAGAACCCTAACATGAACCGTTCTCGAGATACTGTACATTTTTCAAAAAAATTATCAAAACGTCATCTAAAAAAAAATATTTCCTATCGAGAAACATGTTCACTTTTCATATGTAATACCATGCGATAAATTTGGTGACATCATTCGCGTGAATCTAGCTCGTTCCATTCATGAAAAAAGATGCGTTGAGTAATACTTTTGTATTTGAACGCCAATAGTCATTTATCTGCTGTACGAATAACTTATTTCTTCGTTTATAACGCTTGGCGAGCTTTTGGCGACGAATTTGGTGGAATGTCGCCAACTTAGCAACTTTTTTAAATGTTGCTAAATTAACGGAAAACTGGCCAAATGGACAAAAATGACGCTAAATTAATGACGACTCATTGATGATGACGACATGGAAAATGACGAGTCATTGACGAAAATTCAATATCATGGAAAGAATATAAATAACTACTATAAAAATAATCTATTTTTTTACTACGATTACAATACTTTACTTAGGTTACTTTTGAAGTAAAATCCTTCTTAATCTACTGCTAAAGAAGAATATCTAACAAGAAATGTGGTACATGTTACAATCCCTGCCATCATACTTTCCTTAGCTTAGCGCAAGAAAAGTAAAAATTCTCACAGAGTGCTAAATGGCTGGGCCATATTTTTTAAGATTATATATCCTGAGTAGAAGTAATGCAGATTTTTCCTAAAATAAATTATTTTATTTGTGAAAATAATTTAGAAGTGCAATCCATTTATTCTTATAATAATCATAGCAGTAGTATAAGCCACGGTTATACTTGCTCTTTGACTTTTGCATGTAGGATAAATGTAACAATATAGACCTGTAGATAAAACCTATTTTAATAAATTTTCTCCATTATAAACAATTTCAAACACGTATTGAAGATCTCTTTTCTTCCTAAAACAATTGCTAGCATATTTAATTTTGTAGATCTTCTCGGGTTTTTTGATATCTTTGATTAGTTACTTCAAAAAAAGTTCATAACTCTGGATTGACTAAAAATAATACCATAATGTTTTTCATATTTCTAACACTCATAAGAATATTACTCTTTATTATTGCCAATAAAACTGTATAAGAGATCCAGGCAAGATTTACACTTTCCCCAGACGAAGGAGTAAGTGCAATCACATGCCACCATTTTACTTAAAAATTAATAAGGAGAAAAATAATAAAGAAATGAAATTTTTTAATGCTTTCCCAGTTATCTAATATAAAATGTATTATATGTGCGAAATTTGAGATCCGTAGGTGTAGTAACAGTAACAAGGTAACAAGGTGTTTTAAAGATGATTTATGCTAAAACATGCTTACACTTTCTCACTTCACCCTATATATTATTTTATAATTTACTTTTTTCGCCCTGAGCTAGAAGAAATCATGGTGACTTACTTAAACACTTTTCTTGATACATATGATTTTAGCAGTAGATGAAGCAAACTTTTCAAGTCAAATGTTCGTGAATTATGGTGATCGGGAACCTTGGAAAGTTACGGTGAACGTGAACTTTAGAAAATTATGGTGATCGTCGAGTTGAGTTTTCACCACAAATACATCAATTGGTATCAATACCATTAGTGGCGACACGTCAAACTTTAAATCACTGAATCAACTAATTAAATGACAAATCTTAAAAACCAAATTTAAACGTCACCTTAAACAATCCTACAGATGTACAACAAATAATTTTAAGCCAGAGCCCTTTTGAATACCTTCATGCTCTTCCTCAGTGGTGATAGAATCAGAACAGATGCCAACATGCCTAAATACTACATTCCAATGTCGTCAAGCAAAATTTGCATATTACGAAAATTGCCAATAAAACAGATTTAAAATTATAAAATTAGAAGTCTAAGATAAATATTTTAAAGTTTTTTTTAAAAAACATAAAATACTTTAGAACATTATTATAAATTGAGGTAACTATGTAAAGGTTTAATACGCACGGCATCGAAAACGAGTCGCCAGGCTTAACTTAAGTCCTGAACAGGGTCAAAATTACAAATAGAAGTACGATATAAATAAATGAAAAGGGATTCGTAAAGTAAAGTAGAGAGGGGGTTATTACAGCTGATCAAAAGAAAATAATTTTCAAAAAGGCGGCGAAAAAGGCGAGGAAAAGGGGGCAATTAGTGACTAAACATAATTTTCGCCCCCTTTTTGAAAATTATTTTCTTTTGATCAGCTGTAATAACTCCAGCTCTATTACTTTCCTTATATACATAATGTATAAGGAAAGTATTGTGACTGGGTCGAAAATTCGAATTCGAGTTTTCGACGGGAGAGCACGTTTCAAGCATCCCTGATCACGAATCAAACATTTTTGAACTGATGTCTGTGTGTGTGTGTGTGTGTGTGTCAGTTAATCTGTGGAGACGATAACTGACGAACGAAAGGACCGATTCGAACGAAATTTGGTACAAAAATCACAATCCGTAAACACTGGGAGCCTATTGTTTTTTTCTGCAATCGAATGTTCAGAACTCCCCTAAATTTGCGAGTGAAATTTTGAAAAAATCGTCAAAAAATCAAAACCGCTAATAAAGTTACGCAAATAGACATTTCTTATGTAATTTTTCATTAGAAAACGATTGATATAAATTTTAGAACGCTAACATGAACCGTTCTCGAGATATTGCACATTTTTCAAAAAAATTATCAAAATCTCATATAAAATAAAAAAATATATATTTCTTATTGAGAAACATGTTCACTTTTCATATGTAATACCATGCGATAAATTGGATGACATCATTCTCGTGGATCTAGCTCGTTCCATTCATGAAAAAAGATACTTTGAGTATAACTTTTGTATTTGAACGGTTTTGTGTTGGTGGAATGTCGCCAACTTGGCGTCTTTTTTAAATGTTGCTAAATTAACGAAAAACTCGCCAAATGGATAAAAGTGACGCTAAATCAATGAAAATAAAGACTCATTTACGAAAATTCGATATCTTGGAAAGAATATAAATATCTACTATAAAAATAATCTATTTTTTTTACTGTAAAATTTGTAAATTCATTTCATTATATAAGGAAAGTTATATGCTGCCCACATCAGATTTTTTTACTTTACGAATCCATTTTTATCCATTTATATCGAACTTCGATTTGTAATTTTGACCCTGTTCAGATCTTAAGTTATGCCTGGCGACTCGTCCTCGATGCCGTGTGTGTTAAACCTTTACACAGTTACCTTAATTTATAATAATGTTCTAAAGTATTTTATGTTTTTTAAAAAGTTTTTTAAAATGTTTATCTTCGAGATTTGTAATTTTATAATTTTAAATATGTGTTATGGATTCACAATTTTGTATGGATGGCAATTTTCATAATATGCAAATTTTGCTTGACGGCATTGGAATGTATTTATGCAAGCTGGCATCTGTTTGTTCTGATTCTGTCGCCACTAAGGAAGAGCATGAAGGTTCGAAAGCGCTCTGGCTTAAAATTATTTGTTGTACGTCTGTTGGATGGTTTTTAATAATGACGTTTAAATCCGGTTTTTAAGATTTGTCATTTAATTAGTTGATTGATTCTGTGATATATCAATTGGGTCTCTAGATACCAAAAAATACTTTTGTCGGTCTGTAGGTGGATAAGTGGAGTAGGTGTCGCTTTAGTTGGTGAATTTCATATATTATGTAAATGTGAACATAAAAAAAAAATCGAAAATGCATATAGTTTTGCCATGATGCGGGGTTTTGTGAAAATCTGTGACCATTCCTAATCTCGAAAACCACTGAAGCGATGTATTCCAAATTTGGGATACTGCGTATACTCTCTAGATGTGAACGATGAGAAAAAATTCCAAACAAATATTTATGGGTTTGTTATACGAGATTTTATTAGAATCAGTGATCCTCAGTAACCTCAATTTGGGTGATATATTGTGTAAATGTGAATACAGAAAATACAATTTTAAAAATATATATAATTTGGCTCAGAGCTTGAATGCCCACTTGATTTGCGAGTAAAGTTTCGGAATTTCCTCGATCGTCTACTTTTTTTAGTTTACTATTGTGCACCGCATATATAAAACAATAGCATTATATCTCTAATATATTATGCTGAGGTCAAAAATTCACATTTAGAATTTCGGTGGGTTTAGATATTTTTGAGCATCCTTATACATTAATAAATTATGTTTAATGGTGTCAACGTTTGAGGGATTGTAGGAAGATGATACTATCCACTACCGGATCCATGGGGTCTAGAGACCATCAGCTACCCCCTTTTCCTGAATGAAATCGTCTGCACTAGACCAAATTGGCATTTTTTACTTATATTCATTTTCTTCGACCTAGGCTGTCCGATCTACCAGAAGGTACAAGGTATCTATCTGGACGCCCGAGACAGTACCACATAATTTAAACCGGAACCCAGCGGGATAGGCAACCTTCCAACCACCAACTTTTATCCGCCCACCAACCTTTCGGAAGGACTTAAGAACCCACACATTCAACGAGACCGTACTCCGTGTGAACACTTAGACAATTTGAGCAGCGCCGGGAATATTTTGTTCCCATGTACGTATATTGTACCTAGGTAAGGATTTAAAAAAATTACCCCCCCCTTTTTCCCTCCTCCTCATTAAAAAAAATCTGGATCCGTCACTGATGAAAAAGTCACCCTTGAAAAAGTGAAGCTAAAGCTCGAATTTTACATTTACTAATATATTCCCTACCTGCGCAAGTAGAAAAATAAAATGTTGTTTCTAAAACTTATTTCAGATTTATTACAAATGGGTGCACTTCTAAGAAAAATTTTGCTAGGATTGTTCCAAATAAGTATTCGAAGAACGAAATGTTCAGATCCGATCAATATCTCGAGAACCCAAACAAATTACTTTCGTTGCCACCAGCAGATGATTCGAGAGGACAGCTTTTATTTTGAATTTCTTTTCAGGGTATACCTTGGCAACCGTGTTGTAGTTTGTATATTTTCAATCGTTGAAAGAACATATTGATTTTACATAATTTTTTTTATCAAATTAAAACTTCTATCATACCAAAGGGTTTTCATTAGAATTAAGAATGTTTGATATTCCATCCATCTGTTGGTCGGTCGGTCTAAAGATTTTTGTAATCAATTTTTTCTCAAAACCAACTAAAGACATTTGCTTTAATTTTGGTACTGAAACAGCTTATTATATGAATATTGTGTGTATTTCGAATATAAAATGCTTTAAAAATTTGAGAGTTTTAATAAAGAAAAAATCTGATGTGGGCAGCACATGACTTTCCTTATATAATGCAATCTATTTACTACTTTTAACAGTAAAAACAAAATAAGTTATTCTTATAGTAGATACTTATATTTTTACCAAGATATTGAATTTTCGTCAAATAGTCGTTATTTTTATTGATTTAGCGTTATTTTTATCGATTTGGCGAGATTTCCTTTGATTCGGTAACATTTAAAAAAGTCGCAAGTTAGCGACATTCCGCCAAATTCGTCGCCAAAATCTCGCCATGCATTATGGACATAGAAGTAATTTATTCTTACAGCAGATAAAAATGACTATTGGCGTTCAAATACAATAGTATTACTCAAAGTATATTTTTTCATGAATGGAACGAGCTAGGACGAGAATGATGTCACCAATTTATCGCATGATATTACATATGAAAAGTGAACATGTTTCTCAATAGGAAATTTTTTTTTATTTTATATAATTTTTTGATACTTTTTTTTTAAATGCGCAATACCTCGAGAACGGTTCATGCTAGCGTTCTAAAATTTAAGTTAATCGTTTTCTAATGAAAAATTACGTAAGAAATGTCTACTTGCGCAACTTTATTAGAAGTTTTTATTTTTTGATGATTTTTTCAAAATTTTACTCGAAAATTTAGGAGGGTTCTGAACATACGATTACGTATAAAAACAATAGGCTTTCAGTATTCACGGATTGTAATTTGTGTACCAAATTTCGTTCGAATCGGTCCATTCGTTCGTCAGTTATCGTCTGCACAGACTCACTGACACACACACACACACACACGCACACATACTTTCACACACACACACACCGACAGCACCTCAAAAATGTTCGATTCGTGATCAGGGATGCTTGAAACGTGCTCTCCCGTCGAAAACTTGAATTCGAATTTTCGACCCTATCACTATACTTTCCTTATACATTATTGTATATAAGGAAAGTAAAACTAAGGAAATGATAGTTGTTTAATGTTATGAAACACAACATTTTTCAATCGAAGAAACCTTTTAACTACATATTTTCCAAGATGACAAACACATACATACATACATACACATCGTGGGCATCAAGCTGCTAAACCAACTAGTGGCCAAATTTTTGGATTGTTGAGACACCTCAGGCTGTTGTAGTAGGCAGAACTTACGGTATTGTATTAGTTACAAACCCTAGAATAAACAGATCAAAATATATCTTCTTATCTAACTGTTTAGTCGTGGTTCTATTTTAACACTTCCCAACATAATTGAAAAGTGTTTATGACTTTGGTCATTTTCTTTGTCTGTCTGTCCGTTCGCAAGATAACTTCCGTAAAAATGACTTTATCAAATGACATTTTAGTATGTTGTTGAAATGGTCTGCGGGAGGCTTGAAATGAAAATGAATAATATCACACAATTAGATTTAGATTGAACCCGAGTTGAAAAAGTGAAATGCATTGTACCCAATGGGAATTAATTTTTAAAAAATTTTAAGCGAATTTAATTGAAATTTCCAAATTGCTTTAAAAATTTTAGGAAATATTCAAAGTATCCCATAAAATATATAAAAAAATTGAACAAAATAGCTTCGGTAGTTTTTTAAATAAAAATTTAAGTAATCTTACACCCATTTTATATGAAGAGATCACATAACCCACTTCAAAAAAAAAAAAAATCCTGGTAATAATGTAATCCGGGTTGAAAACGTGAAATACATTGAACCCTATGGGACTTCATTATTCAAACACTTTTCAAGCAAAGATAAAATTCACAAATTGCTTCGAAAAATTGCCTCAAAGAGTCGGTCTATTCTTCTTTTGGGTTTGTTGGTTCTCTTGCACTGACGAAGGTGATCCCACGTATTCTCGAAACAGCTGTAAGCTGCATTATAATTTTATTTGTGCTTATATATGTTTCTCACGTTTCTCTTAATAATAAATATGTTCACTTTCCAAATGCAACAAATCCGTTAACATCGTTATTTTGGATATAATTCGTTCCATCCACGAAAGAAGTTATTTTTACTTTCCCTGCAATACATTGTAATGTATAGGGAAAGTATTGGAATCATGTCGAAAATCGCAACTCGAGTTTTCGACGGATCTACACGTTTCGAGACCTCTAGAATACGAAAAAACCATTTTTAACGTGACGTCTGTGTGTGTTTCTGTGTGTCTGTCTGTCTGTGTGTCTGTGTGTCTGTCTGTCTGTCTGTCTGTGCAGATTTTGTATCCACTCTAACTGAAAAACTAATGGACCGAATTTCACAAAATTTTGTAGGTAAGTCACTTGTGGGCGAGTCTGGTGCTGATTAGTTTTGGGTACGATTCGAAATAAAAGAACCCGCCTTTTTTTGCGAAATGGCCCGCAAAAGCTTGTATCCACTCTAGCTGAAAAACTAATGGACCGAATTTCACAAAATTCGGTAGATGAGTCACGTATAGGTCACCCTGGTGCTGATTAGATTTTGGCACGATTCAGAAAAAAATAACCTGCCTTTTTTTGTAGAATATCCCGCAAAAATTGCCAAAATCTAAACTAAAAAGCTACGTATGCTCAAATATATCCATTAAATGCTTGTTTAATGCGTAATTTTTAACGAAGAAAAGAATAAGACCAACCCCATTACACTAGGACTAGCCGTTCTCGAGATATATTAGTTTTTTTCCTATTTTTCCACCCCACCTTTGAAAATAAGTCCAGTTATCAAATGAGAACGAAAATTGAATTAAAAGTGAATTACATTTAATTGAAATAAATAGAACGTGGATATAAGTTTGCAGGGAAAGTCATGTGCTGCCCACATCAGATTTTTACTTTCCCTGCAATACATGGTAATGTATAGGAAAAGTATTGGAATCATGTCGAAAATCGCAACTCGAGTTTTCGACGGATCTACATGTTTCAAGACCTCTAAAATACGAAAAAACTATTTTTAGCGTGACGTCTGTGTGTGTGTCTGTGTGTCAGTGTGTCTGTCTGTGTGTCTGTGCTATGTATGTATCCACTCTAACTAAAAAACTAATGTACCGAATTTCATAAAATTTGGAATGTAAGTCCCTTGGGTGAGACCCTGGTGCTGATTAGTTTTGATAGGAATGGTAAAAACAGAACCCGCCTTTTTTTACGAAAAAGCCCGCAAAAATTTCATGTATCCACACTAGCTAAAATGCTAATTGACCAAATTTCACAAAATTTGGTAGATAAGTTACTTTTGGGACACTCTGGGTGCTGATTAGATTTTGGTACGATTCGAAAAAGAACAACCTGCCTTTTTTTTACTAAATGGCCCGCAAAAATCGCCAATATCTAAAAAAAGATTATGTTTAAATGTATCAATTAAATGCTTGTATTATACGTAATTTTTGACGCGGAAAAGAATAAGAACAACTCTATTACTCTAGCACTAACCGTTTTCGAGATATTTGAGATTTTTCGCATTTTTTTATGCTGCCTTTGGAAATATGTCCAATTACCAAATAAAAGCAGAAATTGAATTAAAAATGCAAATTTAGTGTCATTTTGTGCAATTAAACTCAATTTAATGAGTTCTTAAAGAAATAAAGAAAAAATGAATTTATATCTGCAGGGAAAGTTATGTGTTGCCCACATCAGATTTTTTGTAATAGTTTTGTATTTTAACATCCAAAGTATTCATCAATAGTCAATTATTTTCAACGATATTAATAAAATGTCAATTCCATTTTGATGAAAATTTTGCACGTTAGCAAGAATTATCCATTCTGTTTAAATAAATAAATTACCAAAAATGTCCGATTTTAATTTACATAATGTTAATTCAAATCCAAAATCATTCTTTTGTGGATTTTGTACACCAATTGACAAAATTCGCTGTGAAATATGTAAAGTCATTGCATTATGTAGGAAATGGATGTAATTTCCCACCTCTAATTTGTATTTTCTCATACGTAGTATTGATAAAGTATTGTTTTCACGAAAGTTTCGGATTTCGAGATTTTGATGACAATACATGTTTTAAGCCCTCTTGAACACGTTTTGACTATTTTTGGAGTGATGTCAGCCTGTCTGTCAGTCTGATGTCTTTGGTCGATTTCTTGTGTTGATAGCAGCCACAAATATTAATAGTTTTCTCGAAACTTTGTATCCGACTTTGTTATAAAAATTCTAGAACTTGATAGATATTTTTTACTTTCCTTATATACATATAATGTATATAAGGAAAGTATTGTGACGGGGTCGAAAATTCGAATTCGAGTTTTCGACGGGAGAGCACGTTTCAAGCATCCCTCATCACGAATCGCACATTTTTGAAGTGATGTCTATGTGTGTGTGTGTGTGTGTGTGTGGAAGTATATATGTGTGTGTGTCAGTGAGTCTGTGGAGACGATATCTCACGAACGAATAGAGCGATTTGAATGAAATTTAGTACAAAATTACAATTTGTGAATACTGGAAGCCTATTATTTTTAAACGCAATCGAATATTCAGAACCCTCCTAAATTTTCGTGCGAAATTTTGAAAAAATCATCAAAAAATCAAAACTTTTATTGAAGTTATGCAAATAGACATTTCTTATGCAATTTTTCCTTTAAAAAACGATTGACATAAACTTTAGAATACTAGCATGAACCGTTATCGAGATATTGCACATTTTTCAAATAAATTTATCAAAAAATCCCATAAATAAAAAAAAAATATTAACTGTTGAGAAACATGTTCACTTTTCATGTGTAATATCATGCGATAAATTTGGTGACATCATTCTCGTGGATCTAGCTTGTTCCATTCATGAGAAAATATACTTTGAGTAATACTTTTGTATTTGAACGTCAATAGTCATTTATCTGCTATTAGAATAACTTATTTCTCCGTCCATAACGCTTGGCGAGATTTTGGCGACGAATTTGGCGGAATGTCGCCAACTTGGCGACTTTTTTAAATATTGCAAAATTAACGAAAATCTAGCGAAATGGTTAAACATTACGCTAAATCAATGACAAGAAAGATCAATCATGCATAAGCATTGATTATGAAACACTTTCCAACTGAAATGTAATTTCATTTAAAAATTTCTAAAATGTGATTCATTCAGTGGTAATATATTTTACATTATCACAGTACTACAGTAATTTATTATACTTAAATATTTAAAACTGTATCGAAATATAAATCATCTGATTCTTTATGCAAAATCAATGAATATTTCATTCATATAACTTGTATTCCAGACTCCAGAGCTAAATAATTTTGTGTGAAAAAAATTCAGCAATTCTTATGTAATTCATCTTACAATCGCTTGAGATATTTGCATTCTGCATATGTTAAAATTAGGCTTCCTTGAAGAAATAATAAAAGTTTAGGGATCATTTAAAATCACAACTATTGTAATTGCATAGGCACGGAATTTAGATACACAGATAATACACAGATAATATATATGTGTATGTGTATGTACTCAAAGTATTGGAATCGTGCCGAAGATCGGAACTCGAATTTTCAAAGTATCTACACGTTTTGGGACTTCTAGAACACGAAAAAACTACTTTTAGGAAGACGTCTGTGTGTGTAAGGGTGTATCTGTGTATGTTTCTGTGTGTCTGTGTGGATATTACATCCACTCTAATTGAAAAACTAATGGACCGAATTTCATACAATTTGGTAGGTATGTTTTTTGTGGGAAATCCTGATGTTCATTAGATTATAGTACGATTCGTAATAAAAGAATCTGCCTTCTTTGCGAAATGGCCGCAGAAATTGCCTTTATCCACTCTAGCTAAAAACTAATGAACCAAATTTAACAAAATTTGGAGTATAATATTTCAATAACCTACAAGTGATTTATATACCAAATTTAACAAAATTTTGTATATAAATCATTTGTAGGTTATTCTACTACGATTCGGGAAAAAGGAGCGGGCTATTTTTGCGAAATGGCCAGCAAAAATCGTTATATATAAAAATAAAAGACTACGTGTGCTCAATTATATCAATTAAATTCCTATATTATATGTGATTTTTGACAACAAAAAGAATAAGACTAACCCCATTACTCTAGGACTAGCCGTTCTTGAGATATTCTAGTTTTTTCGCGTTTTCGCTGCGCCACCTTTGACAATAAGTCTAGCTATCAAATGAGAACCAAATTTAAGTTTAACGTGTAAATTCAATGTCATTTAAAATACTTATGTTGTGCAGATAAACACAAATTATCATTGAATAAATAAAGAGAACGAATATGAGTCTGCAGAGAAAGACATGTGCTGTCCACATCAGAATTTTTAACAATATTACACCAATGATTTATAGAAGTGAACGGGGATTATTTTCAGGCCATTTCGAAAAAAATGTATGACCTATATTTAAGGATCCATCAAATTTTTGTCGAATAAAATGTTCAACAAATTTAAGCTGTGTACCAAATTTTAACTCTCTAGGACGTAGGAAAGTGCATTTAAAATGCCATCAATTAAATTTTTCATGAAGAGTTATATAAAATTTAAAAAAAATGAAAAATTGTTATCTACCAAATTTGTTTTAAATTATGAAGCCACTCCCATATGCAAAACGTTTAAACAAATGGAGAGATATTTATTATATAATATCTCTCTCTTTTCTTTCTGGAAGATATCCCAAAGTCAGAATTTAATTGAATTCGTTTTTTTCCCTATATTAAATAATTTTTTTAATTAAAAAACTACTTAACATATTTTACTGAATTTTTTTTTATATATTCTATGGGATAATGTGAATATTTCCTAAAAATTTCGAAGCAATTCGTGAATTTTAAATTTACTTAAAAAATGTTTGAAAAATTAGGTCCCATAGGGTTCAATGTATTTCATTTTTTCAACCCGGGTTCAATAAAAAACTAATTGGGTGATATTATTTATTTATATTCCCATAGGTCCTACAGACCGTCTGAACAACATACTAAGATTTCATTTTGATAAACTCATTTTTACGGCAGTTATCGTGCTAACGGACAGACAGACAGACAGACAGACAGACAGACAGACAGAATGAACAAAGTCGTAAACACTTTTCAACTTTGTTGTAAAGTGTTAAAAATGACGACTAATTAACGAAAATTCAATATCTTGGAAAGAATATAAGTATCTACCATAAGAATAACATTCTTTTTAACTGTAAAAGTAGTAAATTGATTGCATTATATAAAGAAAGTCATGTGTTGCCCACATCAGATGACGTCATTATCGTGACGTCATTATCCCAACTTGGGGGAAAGTTAGCCTTCGTAGGTACATTTTTAAGTATGGTATCAATCGAAAGATTTCTTCAAGTCCTTTAAAGTGAAGGGTAGCACGCTATAGTTGTAATAGTATGGACACACGATACTGATTTTTCAAATGTTTTTCTTGTAAAATTTGAAAACAATAAAAAATAAAAAATAAATAAAAATGAATTCTAGTATGTGAAAATAGAGTTAAACCACACGCCAGTTATTTTATATAAATGCTGTTACTACCACTGGCGATTTTAGCTTGTTTCTGAAATCCAATATCCCATTTCACGATTAATTATTCTTGTGTTTATAATTTTGCTTCAGTCTGCTCTAAGATACAGCAATGATAAAATAATTCCCTCACTCACATATTTCCATAACTTTCATTGAGTAAAAGGACAGTCACGCATTTAAAGTTATATTTAAATTGTCGAATATTGATGAATGCATTGAAGAGGAGGATATGCAATAATGAAAAAACATTATTTATATAGGAACGCCTCAGTGTTGTTGAGACCCAGACCGTCCGACCTACCAGAAAGGTGTAAGGTAACTGTTTGGACGGCCGGGAACGCCTCAGTGTGAAATATTCCGAAATAATGAGGTATATGTGACATTCTTATTTAATTAAATGTTTAATATGAGTTTTTTATAATTTACAAATTTATTTTATGAAATTTTCGAAATGGCATTTAGAAATATCCATAGCGTTCCACAATAATGGCTAGAGGGCTGTGTCACTTGAAATTTTAATATAAGGGCACTGAAAATTTGCACTGATACTTGTACTGATATTTAAACTGACGTTGCAAAAATATTTACACTGAACATAGGATGTAACTTTCAGGTTTGTAATGTCATATCAAGCATTTGTTTTGAAAATACTCTATTCTTCGGAGTGATGCAATTATTTTGAACACCACTACGTAATGTTATATTCTGACGCTTATGAGTAGTGGTTTTAACTTTTTAAACCCTTTACAATATAGTTAAAAAGTGTTTATGACTTTGTTCATTCTGTCTGTCTGTCCGTTCGCACGATAACTACCGTAAAAATGGCTTTATCAAAATGAAATTTTAGTATGTTGTTCAGACGGTCTGTGGGACATATGGGAATGTAAGTGAATAATATCGCCCAATTAGATTTGGATTGAACCTGGGTCGAAAAAGTGAAATACATTGTACCCTACTGGATCTAATCTTTTAAAAAATTTTAAGCGAAATTAACAAATTGCTTTAAAAAATTTAGAAAATATTCAAATTATCAAATATATCAAATTATCAAATATATATAAAAAAAATTGAGCAAAATAGCTTCGGTAGTTTAAAAAAAATAATAATACTTACACCCATATTGTATGAAGAGATCAGATGATCCACTTCAAAATAAAATATGCATCCATCTTTTTTCCCAATGTAAAAATCGTGATTTTTAAAATTCTTTTAAATTTAATTTTAGTGTTGCATACGTTCTAAAACCGCTTTGTTTTGTGTAATTTCTGTGCATCTATATTCTGTGCCAATGCAATTACAATATTTTTTAGTTTAAATGCTCATCAAACTTTAATTATTTCTACAACGAAACCTAATTTTAACGTTTGCAGAATGTAAACAAATAAAGCTATGAGTTCTATAAGAATTTCTGAATTATTTTAATATAGAATTATTTAGCTCTAGAGTATTATAGAAGGTGATATGAATGAAATATTCATTGATTTTGTATAGAGAAACAGACGATTTTAAAGCATTACCCTTTTCGGTGAAGTTTTAAGCATGGATCTAGAAAGTACTTTTACCTCCATGGTTTTAAGTTTGCAAGTAAAATAAATTATTGTAGTACTGTGATAATTTCAAAAAATCTGATGTGGGCAGCACATGACTTTCGTTATAATATGCGATGAATTGGCTTCTTTAAAGATGTCTGAAAAGAGTTTTTTTAAAAGAGAGTCTTCTGAAAAGAGTTCTTTTAAATTTATATGTAGTGTTGCATTTTCCTAAAACAGCTTTATTTTTGCGTATTTTCTGTGCATCTATATTCAGCGCTAACGTGAGTTTAAATTTTTGAGTTTAAATGATCATCAAACTTTGATTATTTCTACAACGAAGCCTAATTTTAATGGATGCAGTATGTAAACAAGGGATGAGTTGTATAAGAATTGTTGAATTTTTTTCACGCAAAATTGTTTAACTCTGGAGTCTAGAATAAAAGTGCATGAATGAAACATTCGCTGCTATTACATAGAGAGCCAAACGATTTATATTTCGATAACGTCATTTGAATAAAGTTCATTTTTTTTAGATGAAGTTTTAAGTTCCCAAATAAAGTATATAACTGCAGTACTTTGGTAATTTGTATCTATGTAAAAGAAGTGTATGATACTTTTCGGATCGATACTATATACGTGTGCAAAAATTTAGCTTTGTTTACCGGAGAGTTTCAGGATGGTCAAGAAATACTTTTAAAAAGATATCCATTTCCGCAGCCCATCCTAGTATATGTGGGGAGGGAGGTATCGAAATTCCAGTTGCTTTTTGTTGTCTCGTGATCTATAAGCCTGCAAAAAAAAAAAAAGTGATGTGGGCTGCACATGACTTTCCTTGCAGACTTATATTCACGTTCTCTTTATTTTAATTAAATTTAATTCACTTTTAAATCAATTTTCGTTCTCATTTGGTAACTGGACTTATTTTCAAAGGTGGCGCAGAGAAAATACGAAAAAACTAAAATATCTCGAGAACGGCTAGTTCTAGCGTAATGGAGTTGATCTTATTCTTTTTTTCGTTAAACATTACGTATAAAACAAGAATTTAACGGGTATATTTGAGCATACGTAGTTTTTTATTTTAGATTTTGACGATTTTTGCTGGCCATTTTGCAAGAAAAGACAGGTTATTTTTTTCCCAATCATACCAAAATTTAATCAGCACCAGGGTAACATACAAGTGACTTATCAACCGAATTTTGTAAAATTCGATCTATTAGGTTTTCAGCTAGAGGCTTTTGCGGGCCATTTCGCAAAAAAAAGGCGGGTTCTTTTATTCCGATTTATACCCAATACTAATCAGCACCAGAGTCGCCCACAAGTGACTCATTTACAAAATTTTATGAAATTCGGTAAATTAGTCTTTTAGTTAGAGTGGATACAAAATCTGCACAGACAGACAGATAGACAGACAGACAGACATCACGCTAAAATAGTGTTTTCGTATTCTAGAAGTCTCGAAACGCGTAGATCCGTCGAAAACTCGAGTTGCGATTTTCAGCATGATTCAAATATTTTTCCCATACATTACTGCAGGGAAAGTAAAGAAAAATATCCGTCTTCTAGATCCCCAAAGAGCTTTTAGAGAGTCTATAAGAACATAAAAACAAACATATTCTCAGTACCCTCCCCTCCCCTGGAGTGTGTACTGAAAATCGCACTCTGCTTCTATCCTTACTGATGCTTCCATACTTCCTGATTATGCTTCTATTATATACTTTAAGAGTGCAATGATTCACCCTTTTACTCGTAATTACCAGGAGGTTTGTAAACGGTCTGTTAAAACGTTAAAAAATTCCTATAATCTTCAACACAGAGGGGGGGGGGCTAGTCCAGTTCTGTTAGGTTCTGTTCTATGATCAATCATATCTAAGTCACAGGGGGTGGGGCTTCTAAATCATATAGTAAGAATTTTTGAAAAAATTTCCCTTTTTTCAGACCGCTGAGATGGGTCAAATATTTAGCTCACGTTCTTTACCCACTTATTGATGTTATAAGTGGTGGAAGATTTACCCTCTGACTGATATTGTAAGTGTATTATTAGACTGATATCATAAGTGTACAAAAATTAGGTTTGGAATGATGAAAATTAGCTTTTTACCGACTCCAGAGAGGAGGTGAATTGAAAATTCGGTTATGTTAAGTTTTACCCCGTTGTCGGTAATATAAGTGAACAAAGATTCAGTCGTCGTGGTCATCTGGATGGTCTGGAAGATCTGAAAAGATAAAAATACGTTAAACAGTTATTATATACATGTTTCTTTTTGTGTCGAAAAGTGAAAAGTGAAAATAATTACAATCAATACTAAACACACATTCATGTCAAACAAAACTGATAAAAATTACTTTATATCCTACTTCTTTTACAAAAACAGAAGATTTTTAAAAATAAGAGTATATTTTTGAAGGTTTCTCTAATTTGAGTTTCATTTAAATCACTAATAACGTCGTGTATATCTCCTGACACAAAATATCTGTGAAGATACGAATAATCTGATTTCTTTAAAAATGAAAATGGTATGTATCTTAATTTTGACCTTCATTATTTCTGATCTTTCTAATGCAAGAAAGATGAGAAGCCCTGAAAAGATTTGTCGTCAAGGTGATTAATCTTACAGAAAATTTCCTGGGCTGTAGCTTTAACGTTTATTTCCAATCTATACAAAACAATAGTTTACAAAACATTCATCCTTGAGCTTTTGTGGTTTGGAAAGTAAATGATTAGAAAATCTAGGTTCTATTGAATAGAATTTTATAATTTAATTTGAAATATATCAGAAAACTTATAGAAACAGTGCAGGAATAAATGCAATCAATTTTGATAGATTAATTCTCATATAAAATACCTGAAAAGTGTCTCCACTAGAGTTTCTTATACATTCATCCATCCATATATATATATATATATATATATATATATATATATATATATATGTATATATATATATGTATATATATATATATATATATATATATATATGTATATATATATATATGTATATATATATATATATATATATATATATATATATATATATATATATATATATATATATATATATATATATATATATATATATATCTATAATAAGACTACGCTAATGAAATAGTCCTCCCATTAATTTTCAAAAAGTTACACATTTTAAATTTTTATACGACCCCCTTAGACAAATTGGGTCAATCAGAAAATTTTTATTTTTAATGCAACAAGATCATCTTCATATCAGTATCTTTAAAATCAACTCAATTATGACAAAGAAAAAAATCTGACTTATGCTACTTTTCCGTACCATGTGAAAGGCTGTTCCATCAGTGAAAATGGGGATCATAAACAAATAGACGATGGAAATTGTTTAGATCAAAAATAGTTTAAAATGTGTCAAATTTTTTTATCGCAAATGCATCTAAATAAATCATTACGCAGACAGAGATCATCTAAAGCAGTGGAACTCACTACACGATTAGGTATCCTATGTATTATCCTCCAGTTTTATCTTGTCTGTGATATGTCACAAATTTGAGATTTTTAATTTGATATAAGGTCCCCATTCACAATGTGCCAGTTTCAATTAAATATAACTCGCTCAATTTTAAAGATACAGATATGCGGGTTTGTTTAATGATCTTGTTGCATTAAAAATAAAAATTTTCTGATTGACCCAATTTGTCTAAAGGGGTCGTATAAAAATTTGGAAAGTGTAACCTTTTGAAATTGAATGGGAGGACTATTTCATTAACATAGTCTTATTTACTACCCTACTTTCAGCATCTTTGCAATTTATATTGCCTACTTACACCCAACAGGTAAAGAATTAAAGCGCGTTTCAATCTTTTTGGGACACCCTGTATATATATATATATATATATATATATATATATATATAATATGAAAATACCGTGAAATATAATTTTTATAAAATCATCAGAAATCACACTTAAAAGGCGCTAAGCTGCACTAAAAAGAGGATTAAAAATATTTTCAAAAAGAAAAGAGGTATGGATGGAAACAATATACCAAAAGATGGCCGGCGGGAGTTGTGACCCCCTCACCCCGGTTAAGCATGCTTTGCGTCACGACAACACTCCCGGAGAGCCGGTATATTGCAAAATATGTATCAAATTTTAAGATGTAAACAGACATCATACACAAACAAATATAAGATATAATTGTCGAGATCCAGCCCTATAAAATTCATAAACAGTAAATGTTTGAAATATGTCTGAAATATTGTATATATAAATAAATATATATATATATATATAAATATATATATATATATATATATATATATATATATATATATATATATATATATATATATATATATATATATATATATATTTATATATATATATATATATAAATATATATACATATATATATATATATATATATATATATATATATATATATATATATATATATATATATATATATATATATATATATATATATATATATATATATATATATATATATATATAAACAGATTATTAAACTCATCTATTACAGAATTTAATAAATGCATGATGCATTTAATCAACGGAACTCGGGAACAATCATATCCCTTTCGCTTTGTACAGAACTATTATGATGTTTTTTGCAGAAATTATAGTGATAAAAATGATGTTAATTTATCCGACATCATACAATGCAACTCAACTCTTACCTAGGATTATCTGATTGATGCACAACCAGATGGTTCTATAAGTTAGACGCGACTTTTTTATGTATGCTGTCCTATTCGAAGTTTATACGCTTTATGCAACTCTTCCATGATTCTCGTCTTCCTGGTTAGTAAAATTTCCAATTTTTGTTATTTTGATCATTTTTATGTTGTCTGGGATTCGGCCATTTTTCCCCACGGGCATGATCGATTGTTGTTTCGGGCGTGCAGAGTCTCTAGGAGCGTTTTCATGAAGTCAAAGCTAGCTTCTAACCAGGAAATAGGGGTCGCTATCCCCCTTGACCTTTCTGCAACCCTGTAAACACAATCATTCCACCTGTATATTTTCTTTTTTCATTTTAAATCTTATATATATAAATATATATACATATATATATATATATACATATATATATATATATTCATATATATATATATATATATATACATATATATATATATATATATATATATATATTATATATATATATATATATATATATATATATATATATATTGAAGAAAACTTTTCTGGTATTGCCATAAAGCAATATAGCATTGCAAGAAGAAATAGTAATTTAAGTCTGCAGGTACACTCATCGGCTGATTACATCAGATTTTTATTATCCTGCAAGAGAAAAACAAATTCAGCAACTGCCTATCAACGATGTAATTAAATTACGTGAAGTGAAACCAGTGTATGATATGAAGAACTGAAATAAAAGATCCTATCCGAAAACATATCAAGGCCGAGCTTAACAATGCACTTCAGGAAGTCAGGGGGTACGGTTTTATTCAAAGGTATTTCTTCTAGCAGAAAATGCGGAAAATTATTTCGAAAGCACGGAAGAGGGAAAAAAATAATGATTTATGTGCCCCGCTACACCTGTCTCTTCCAGAAAGAAACAAGCTAAATCATAAACGTCAGTGTTTTCTGTTTCTATCTTTCCTTGTGTATAAGAAGAGTGATTGGAATAAGGTAAATACGCTGTTATTGAGTTGTAGGTCAAAGACAGAGGATTTGTAATCTGGTGAAGATTTCTTTATAAAAACACTTCTGAAATTGTGAGGATTCACTGGAGTTTATTTAAAACATCCGAAACCGGTCAGTTTCGTCATAGTTTGGGACATATTCTTCTTAAATTTCCAATCTTTTATTCGCTAAATTGTATTTAAGAATGTCAAAGACAGATAAAATTACACTCTTAAAATATCAACTTGCAACTTTTATTAATAATTTTAATTTTGATAAAATATGTATGGACAGAAGGGTAGGAGGAAATTTTTTCTTCGCCCTATAACTTCATTTCCCCCTATTAGCCTATGGGAAATAGTCCAAATTTTAAATTCCTTTAGTTTATAGAAACATTTTCCTATGATTTTTGCTGAGCATAGGTGCTGAGAAAAGGTAAATATGGGCTTTTACGAAAATCGATAAAATAATTATATGTATTTCTAATATTTTTGAAAATAAAATCCATTATTTTTTCAGGGGTTGCTTTGGAATTTTGATTACTTTCACCAACCTATTCGCCAAATGAAATTTCATTTGGCGAAATAGAGTTTTTATTCGCCAACTTTTATTTTAACGCTCCATTTGTGAAGTTTGTTTTGATTTTTAAATTCTCAAATTTCAAAGATTATTGTTTTAGAAACGGCAAATAGTATATTAGCACACATTACGATGAGTGTATCACGATTTTTGACTGTAACATTGACAGAATTCATAATCGCCAAATTATTATTTGAATCGCCAAATTATTATTTCAAACGCCAAATTATTATTTCAATCGCCAAATTGAATTTTCTTCCACGAAGTGCGACAATGACGATTGGCGGCGCATCCCCTGCTTTTCGATAAATATTAAAAATTCTTCTTAACTATTTTACCGATTTTTAAAAAAGCATAAACCTTTGTTTTCTCAGCATCTATGAGAGAGAGAGAGAGAGGTGGGGGACAGCACTGTTGCTAACCCGCGGAGATTGCAATCGAAAGAGGCTAAATACTATTTACCATAGGTTAACACAGAGGTAAAATGAAATAGGCAACTAGAAAATATTTTATCATTGAAAAAAGTCATCTAAATCGGAAATTACTCCAGTTAAATTATATCCCGTGATCCAAACTATAAGTATTCCAAGTTTCAGCATTATAGATCACTTCTGAGGGGTTGAACTTCAGTCTTTTAGCTGACTATGGGGCAGCATTTAGAAATTCTGGAGAGACTAAAAAAGTACCTAAATATTCCGCTGTCGGGTGGGGATATAAAATCCAGCCTAATTAGGTTCTGACCAGTGGTACATATTATAGATGTGCAAATGTTAAGCATATTATGGATGTAAAATTATTATAGATGTGCAAATATTATAAATATGCAAATATTAAACAAATTATAGATGTGCAAATATTAAGCATAGTATAGATGTGCAAATATTAAGCATATTATAGATGTGCAAATATTAAGCATATTATAGATGTGCAAAAATTGTTACTGCACATCTATATGCAAGTATTTGTATATTGCTTGATTGAAAGTAATCTAAATTTAGACGGTAAAATTTATCATATTGAATTCCGAAACCTATTTTTTTTTCTTTTAACTTTTGTTATATTCTTAACTTAATTTTATTCCCAGTTTTTATTTTACAGTGGTTTATTCATTTGATGCTTCAGCTCATTTAGCTATGAAACCGGTTACTTTTCCGTCATTTTGTTTTCACAAGTACTTTTAAATTATTTTTTGCGGATGTATTTAGAAGTTTGTTAGTGCATGTATAACAAATATTCCCCTATTTTTCATCATACGCCGCGTTTGTATGGTTTCTAACGTTTGAATCGATTATTAATACAATAGATCGATTTAATTATACAAAATTCTAATTGGTATTGAATTTTAAAGGGATAGACCACTAAGCTTTTAAACAATTAAAAAAAAAATTCCTAATTTTGAGCTAAAATGTTGTTTGTCCTGTGAATTTCATATCGATATTATAATTAGAAAACACGTTGAAATATGTAATTTTGTGAATATATATATATATATATATATATATAATAAAAAGTTTGAAAGTCCAATGAAAGAAAAGTGAGAAGCTGTAACTCGAAAAACATAACTTTCTAACAAGCTTACAAAATAAAAGTATAAATCAGTAAATCTTCAAGCAAATGGAAAAAAATACAAATTTCGAATCATCAGTTATATATATATATATATATATATATATATATATATATATATATATATATATATATATATATATATATATATATATATTATATGTATATATATATATATATATTATATATATATATATATATATATATATTATATATATATATATATATATATATATATATTATATATATATATATATGTATATATATATATATATATATATATATATATATATATATATATATATATATATATATACATATATATATATCGGGGAAGCGGGACGCCTAACGCCATATGAACAATTTAAGTAATTTTAGAATTTTATGTAAAATTTTGCTTTTAAATTTGTTATTGTAACAGTAAGACTAAACTCTCTGTTTTATTAGATTATAAGTTAAATGATCACATTTGAATTACATATATATATATATATATATATATATATATATATATATATATATATATATAAACTCAAAAGACAATACCCTGAAATTGTGTATATAGTACTTAATGAATTTTAATAGATTTTTTCAAGCTGTATGTAATTTTAAAATTGATTTTAAATTATATATATATATATACATATATATATATAGTATATATATGTATATATATGTATATAAGAACATTAATAATTTAATGGTTTTACAAATCGATACATTTAAAGTTTCGTAATTCAAAGGCGCCATGCTGCACTTTCAATATAAGCTAAATAGTTTATAAAGGGTGAAGGTATAGATTGAACATATAAGGGGGGGGGGAGAAAAATGAAAGGGAAATAAAGTGAAAAGCAAGAAGGGGAGGGAAGTACTTACAGGAAAGGCAGTAAAAGGCCAGGGGTTTGTGACGCCGTGTTCCCGGTTAAAGCAGCTTTTAATCCATGGAAACACTCCCGGAGCCACTACCTTCCTGAAGTAATCCTCCGTCCGACAAAACGCCATGAAACATCAACAACATAAATGAATCAAAAACCAGAGTCCCGGATGGGGACGGGCAGAATTAACAAAGGAACATATCCACGAAGAGTATGTATAACACCTCATAAATAACGTTCCCGTAATCAAGATAATATGGATGAAGGAATGTATAAGAAAGTCGAGTGGAGCACCTCCTGCTATTTTTATCCCAGGTTAGCCTCTTGCTGCTATTTTATCCTCCATGTTAGCTTCCTTCTTGCCCGCTGTTGCCCTTCTGATTTGAAATCGGCGCTTAATACCCCAGAGTTCACTGAATCTGTGCTAGTCATATTAGGGTCACTTTAAGACCTCCAACATTTTGCACTAACACATAGGGTTGATTTGTTCGGGAACCATTCTAAAGAACTTTGCTGCAGATTTTAAGCAGATTTTAGAGCAGATTTTAAGTGTCCTCCTAGTCGGTGGGTCAGTCATCGTCATTGCAAAGTTGGAAGAGTTATCGAAAGGCACTGTGACCAGGGTCATGACAGCATATAAAGTTCTTGGCAAAACATCGTCTGCAAGACAGAATTGCGGACGGAAAATGAAACTCACTGGCCGAGGATTGTCACCGTAAGCAGGAAGATCACTGCGACAAAAATGACCGTTGAGCTTAATATGCAGGTACAGAACGTTGTTTCCACCCATACGGTACTAAGGAAATTGCATCGGCAAGGAATTCATGACAGATGTACTATTGCAAAACCGAGACTCTAGTGGTGCCAGGAACATAAAAAGTGGCCTGCGGATGCCTGGAAATGTGTATTGTTTTCTGATGAATCAGCCTTTATATTATTATCCATCTGTGGGCGTGTGTACGTATGAAGAACACCGGCAGAAGCTGACAACCCCGAATTTTCTCGTTCCTAACGTAAAGCATCGTGGCGATTCGGTGATGCTTTGATCAGTAATATCACGGTTTTCTGGTGTTCCCTTTATCTCCTTACGAGGAAGGATAATTGGCAGCGACTATGTAACCATTTTGGCGGACCACGTCCACAGACAGACCCCACTTTCAAGGGATTGCATCCTTCAGGGTGATAAGGTTCGCAGTCCGTGAACGGGAACTGCTCAAGCATACTTTGAGGAACATGATGCTGACGTTACACATCTTCCCTGGACTGCACAATCACCAAACTTAAACATCATCGAGACACTGTGGTCTGCGTTAAAAAATAGGGTCAGATCCGGTCAACCTCCTCCAGCAAAACTGGCTGAATAGGAGCAGTTTCTGTGCGAAGAATGGTGTCAAATACCACTTACAGCCATCAAGTCCGTGTACGCATCCATTTCAAGGACGATTCAAACAGTTTTTACTATTCAAGGTGCCCCAACGCTTTAGTAAGTGCATAAGACCTCCTTTTCCAAGGTGTTTCTATTATTTTGGGCAACCCCTGTATATACCCTTTAAGTTGAAATTTAATTTTCCTGTCACTACAATATCATTTGACCCATAAAAAAATGATTTTTTATAAAATTGCAAAAGTGAATGCCCCCTTAAATCCACGGCTGGCCCAAATTTGAGTTTAAATCCCGTCTTTCCATTACATTGTATTTTCCCTGTACTTTGTATTAAAGGGAATTTTGAAACACAAACTTCAGAAACATTCAATCCAAATAATAGCAAATAAATCATTTTTAAATGCGCTTCTCAAGACAGAAATATCCTAAATATCATTCCATTCCTTTGTAGTGAGGCTATTTTTCTTTCTGCAAAATGACATTTAATAGTGGGGTTCACATGAAGAGTTTTCTATTCAAGGACGGGTACAGACGATTGAGGAACTTTCTCGGAAAATAAAAACTGCGAACATATATGAGGAAATCGAAATCTTCACTGTACTTTTCAATGCAGTAAGTTTTTTATGTGAAACATCTTAGGGCTCGGAATAGAGTAAGCATTGAAAGAAATTTGATTTAGATAAAATGGAATTGGCATCAGGGACTTGATGAAAATGACATCATATTATTACAAATATGCAACTGAAAACTGTTATTGTAATTATATGGTCTGGGTCGCTTGACATTGATTACAAATTTGATGACCTTGGCGACAGCTTTTTTGGCACATTTTTGCCAACTTGACGACTTTTGGCAAGTTGTAGTAGAGTAAATTTTGAACAAGCAGCTTGTAGAAACAGCTTGCACAATCAGCTTTCACAATCTTGTAGAACAAGTTGTAGTAGACTAAATCTTGAAGGAAAAGCTGATTGTACAATCTTGTAGAACAAGTTGTAATGGAGTAAATCTTGAAAGAAATATGACTTAAATAAAATGTAAGTGGCATCACGGACATAATGGAAGTGACACTATATTATTACGGGTACGTTACATTATTACGGGACATTATATTATTACGGATATTCTCGAATTTTGTAGACTGGCAAGAATTTTACGAGTTGCGTGCTTTTTCAACCACTTTCCACGAAGGGTATGGTATATAAACTTGTCACTGTTCAGTTGGGTTATTGACGTGATGCCAGTGAAAAAGGTATCGACCAAACTCAATACAGAATTTTAATTTTGATTATATACTCTCTTTCAGCAGCATTATAAAAAAATCTGATGTGGGCAGCACACGACTTTCCTTATATAATGCATTAAATTTACTACTGTTACAGTAAAAAATAATAGGTTATTCTTATAGTAGATACTTATATTCTTTCCAAGACATTAAATTTTCGTCAATTAGCCGTCATTTTTATCCATTTGGCGAGATTTTAGTTAATTTGGCAACATTTAAAAAAGTCGCCAAGTTGGCGACATTCCACCAAATTCGTCGCCAAAATTTCGCCAAGCGTTATGAACGGAAAAATAAGTTATTCTTATAGCAGTAAAATGACAATTGGCGTTCAAATACAAAAGTATTACTTAAAGTATATTCATTCATGAATGGAACAAGCTAGATCCACGAGAGTGGTGTCACCAAATTTATTGCATGATATTACATATGGAAAGTGAACATGTTTCTCAATAATATTTTTTTTAATTGATGGGATTTTTTTTAATAAATTTGTTTGAAAAATGTACAATATCTCGAGAACGGTTCATGCTAGCATTCTAAAATTTATGTCAATCCGTTTTCAAATAAAAAATTACATAAAAAATTACTATTTACGTAACTTTAGTAAAGATTTTAAATTTTTAATGATTTTTTCAAAATTTCACTCGAAAATTTAGGGGAGGGGGAGGGGTTCTAAATATCCTACTGCGTATAAAAACAATAGCCTTCTAGTATTCATGCGGATGGTAATTTTTGTACCAAATTTTGTTCGAATCACTCCATTCGTTCGTCAGTTATCGTCTCCACAGACTCACTGACACACACATACTTTCACACACACACACACACGCGTAGCCCGGTGGTTTGCGCGCTGGATTTGCACGCTGTCACAACTGCCGTCGTGTTCATGCAGAGTACGATCACGTTAAACATGCGGGTCCGTAAGTCCTTCCGAGTGGTAGGTGGTAGGGGAAGGAGGGTACGGTCCCTGTGGGTGCCTCCTATTCTGGGTTCTGGTCTAAATTGGGTGGCACTTCCCGTTCCTCCAAACAGTTACCTGACACCTTTCTGGTAGGTCGGAGTGAACATGTTTCTCAACAATTAATATATATATATTTTAATTTATGGGATTTTTTGATAAATTTATTTTAAAAATGTGCAATATCTCGAGAACGGTTCATGCTAGCGTTCTAAAGTTTATGTTAATCGTTTTCTAATGAAGAATTACATAAGAAATGTCTATTTGCGTAACTTTATTAAAGGTTTTGATTTTTTGATGCTTTTTTCAAAATTTCACTCGAAAATTTGGGAGAGTTCTGAACATTCGATTACGTTTAAAAGCAACAGGCTTCCAGTATTCACGGATTGTGATTTTTGTACCAAATTTCATTCGAATGGCTCCATTTGTTGAGATATCGTCTCCACAGATTCACTGACACACACACACACAAACATCCCCTCAAAAAAGTTTGATTCGTGATCAGGGATGCTTGAAATGTGCTCTCCCGTCGAAAACTCGAATTTGAATTTTCGACCCCGTGACAATAATTTCCTTATACATTATGTATATAAGGAAATTAATAATCAAAAGTACATATGCTCATTGCGCTTTTCTGCTATGCCAACATACAATAGCGACTACTTTACAAACACTAGCGACACCTAGATATAATTCTCAAAGCATTATGGCATTTCCAAGCGTTTCATCTATAGGAGTTTTACCTCCTTCTTTCAAACTCCATTTGTTTGCCCTCCCCCCCCCCTCTCTCTCTCTCTCTCTCTCTCTCTCTCTTCCTCTGCATGCATGTATGCGTGTTGTCAATAGTAGAAAATCTAGGCTTTGGACAGAGAAAGATCAATCATGCTTAAAGCATTGATTATGAAACACTTTCCAACTTCAATGCAATTTTACTTAAACATGTCTAAAATGCAATACATTCCTCGGTAATATTTTAAAACTTATCACAATACTACATTAATTTATTATATTTGAAACCTTAAACCTTCATCGAAAAAAATTAACTTCATTTAAATGACGGCATTAAAGTATAAATTGCCTGGTTTAACCATCTCTAAAATGTGATACATTCCTCGGTAATAATTTTAGAATTATCATAATACTACGACAATTTATTATATTTGAAAACTTCATCGAAAACAACTGAAATTCATTCAAATGACGTCATAAAAAAATAACACGCCTGGCTCTCTCTATAAAACAACATTTCATTCATAAATAATTCCCCCATTCATGTCATTCCTCACAATACTATAATAATTTATTTTATTTAAAAATTAAGAACATGGAGCTACAAGTAAGTAAACTCTACGCGTGAAACTTCATCGAAAAATATCGTCCTTCTCTTTCTAAAATCAATGAATATTTCATTCATATCAGCTAAGCAGACTCATGGACAAAATGATTTTGTGTTAAAGAATTACAGCGATTATAATACAACTCATTCTACATATTTTGCTGTTTACATTTTACATAGGTGAAAAATAGGCTTAATAGTAGAAATAATCAAATTTGGATGAGCATTTAAACTGAAATCTATTGTCATTGCGTTGTTTCAGTATGTAGATGCACAGAATTTAGGCAAAAATAAAGTAGTTTTAGGACGGATACAACACTCAATATGAATTAAAAAGAACTTTAAAAATCACGATTTTGAGACAAGATGAATGCCATATATCATTTTGAAGTGGGTCATGTGATCGTTTCATATCATGGACACGTGATCGCTTCATATAAGAGGAGTTATTATTATTTTAATTTTTATTTAAAAAACTACTGAATATATTTCGCTGAACTTTTTTTATATATATCTTATGGAACAATTTGAATATTGCCTAAAATTTTCGAAGCAATTTGTGAATTTTAAATTCGCTTAAAAAATGCTTGAAAAATTAGGTCCCATAGGGCTCAATGTATTCCATTTTTTCAACCCGGGTTCAATCCAAAACTAATTCGGTGATATTATTCATTTATATTCCCACAGGTCCTACAGACCGTCTGAACAACATACTGAAATTTCATTTTGATTAAGTCATTTTTACGGCAGTTAGCGTGCTAAAAGACAGACAGACAGAATGAATGAACAAAGTCATAAACACTTTTCAACTTTGTTGTAAAGTGTTAAAAATATAACAAGAAAGATCAATCATGCATAAGCATTGATTATGAAACACTTTCCAACTGAAATGTAATTTCATTTAAAAATTTCTAAAATGTGATTCATTCAGTGGTAATATCTTTTACATTATCACAGTACTACAGTAATTTATTATACTTAAATATTTAAAACTGTATCGAAATATAAATCATCTGATTCTTTATGCAAAATCAATGAATATTTCATTCATATAACTTGTATTCCAGACTCCAGAGCTAAATAATTTTGTGTGAAAAAAATTCAGCAATTCTTATGTAATTCATCTTACAATCGCTTGAGATATTTGCATTCTGCATATGTTAAAATTAGGCTTCCTTGAAGAAATAATAAAAGTTTAGGGATCATTTAAAATCACAACTATTGTAATTGCATAGGCACGGAATTTAGATACACAGATAATACACAGATAATATATATGTGTATGTGTATGTACTCAAAGTATTGGAATCGTGCCGAAGATCGGAACTCGAATTTTCAAAGGATCTACACGTTTTGGGATTTCTAGAACACGAAAAAACTACTTTTAGGAAGACGTCTGTGTGTGTAAGGGTGTATCTGTGTATGTTTCTGTGTGTCTGTGTGGATATTACATCCACTCTAATTGAAAAACTAATGGACCGAATTTCATACAATTTGGTAGGTATGTTTTTTGTGGGAAATCCTGATGTTCATTAGATTATAGTACGATTCGTAATAAAAGAATCTGCCTTCTTTGCGAAATGGCCGCAGAAATTGCCTTTATCCACTCTAGCTAAAAACTAATGAACCAAATTTAACAAAATTTGGAGTATAATATTTCAATAACCTACAAGTGATTTATATACCAAATTTAACAAAATTTTGTATATAAGTCATTTGTAGGTTATTCTACTACGATTCGGGAAAAAGGAACGGGCTATTTTTGCGAAATGGCCAGCAAAAATCGTTATATATAAAAATAAAAGACTACGTGTGCTCAATTATATCAATTAAATTCCATTTTATATGTGATTTTTGACAACAAAAAGAATAAGACTAACCCCATTACTCTAGGACTAGCCGTTCTTGAGATATTCTAGTTTTTTCGCGTTTTCGCTACGCCACCTTTGACAATAAGTCCAGCTATCAAATGAGAACCAAATTTAAGTTTAACGTGTAAATTCAATGTCATTTAAAATACTTATGTTGTGCAGATAAACTCAAATTATCATTGAATAAATAAAGAGAACGAATATGAGTCTGCAGGGAAAGACATGTGCTGTCCACATCAGAATTTTTAACAATATTACACCAATGATTTATAGAAGTGAACGGGGATTATTTTCGTGAACGGGGATTATTTTCAGGCCATTTCGAAAAAAATGTATGATCTATATTTAAAGATCCATCAAATTTTTGTCGAATAAAATGTTCAACAAATTTAAGCTGTGTACCAAATTTTAACTCTCTAGGACGTAGGAAAGTGCATTTAAAATGCCATCAATTAAATTTATCAAGAAGAGTTATATAAAATTTAAAAAAAATGAAAAATTGTTATCTACCAAATTTATTTTAAAATATGAAGCCACTCCCATATGCAAAACGTTTAAACAAATGGAGAGATATTTATTATATAATATCTCTCTCTTTTCTTTCTGGAAGATATCCCAAAGTCAGAATTTAATTGAATTTGTTTTTTTCCCTATATTAAATAATTTTTTTAATTAAAAAACTACTTAACATAATTTACTGAATTTTTTTTTATATATTCTATGGGATAATGTGAATATTTCCTAAAAATTTCGAAGCAATTCGTGAATTTGAAGTTTACTTAAAAAATGTTTGAAAAATTAGGTCCCATAGGGTTCAATGTATTTCATTTTTTCAACCCGGGTTCAATAAAAAACTAATTGGGTGATATTATTTATTTATATTCCCATAGGTCCTACAGACCGTCTGAACAACATACTAAAATTTCATTTTGATAAACTCATTTTTACGGCAGTTATCGTGCTAACGGACAGACAGACAGACAGACAGACAGACAGAATGAACAAAGTCATAAACACTTTTCAACTTTGTTGTAAAGTGTTAAAAACGACAAAAAATATCAGAAATATCGTCAGACGGTTGTTACAGGCCTCTTTTTATGAATAGTAGAGCACTGTCTTTTTCCACATTGAAAAATATTTTACTTTAAAGAAATGTTTCTCTAGACATTTTTATAAGGGTGTCCGTTACTGATTAGTATTGGAAGAAATACTCATATTCGAAAACCAGAACATTCCAGAACCTGTAAGGTTAGTAAAACATTTTCGAGAAACTTGTGTTGCAACAACAGATATAGGGCTTCTATTAACAAATCCAGTTTCACGAAAAAGCTTTATTAAACTTGATTAATTATTGAATTAATTATTGAATTACGAAGGTTTCGAGCATGGGTGTTTTTCCTTTTCCGAGGTCCGACCTACCCAAAGGTGTTGTTGTTGTTGAGATCCAGACCATCCGACCTACCAGAAAGGTGTAAGGTAACTTTTTGGACGAGCGGGAAGTGCCACCCAATTTAAACCGGAGCCCAGTGGAGGAGGCATCCACAAGGACAGTACCCTCCTTCCCCTGCCACCAACTTCTCGGAAGGACTTACGGACTCACATGTTCATCGTGATCGTACTCCGCATGAACACGGCGGTAGTTGTGGCAGCGTGCAAATCCAGCGGGCAAACCACCGGGCTACCGCGCCCGAAATGTGCCAACAGCTCGCTGTGTTCCCAGGTGGTCACCCACCCAAGTACTAACCGCGCCCGATGCTGCTTGACTTCGGTGATCTAACGAGAACCGGTGTTTTCAGCACGGTAGGGCCGTTGGCTCTATCCAAAAGTGTAAGATATCTGTTTGAACAGACGGGACAGTGAAGGGAATCCAAATTAGATCTTCACCCAGTGAAGGGGGCGGAATATTTACAGGATCCGTACTACCCTTCTCCTACCATCAACCTTTCGAAAGTACTTACAGATCCACATATTTGTCGTGCCTGTATTCCGCGTGAACATGGAGACAGTTTGGGGTGAACCGGAAATCGAACCTGGGTCGTTGGACTGCAATTCCCGAGTGCTAACCTATGGAATGTCCCACCCGCATAGGTGTTTCTTCTGAAACTCTTCAATGATACTTTCATCAGATTAGCTAGAAAGTATATATCTAAATACATTAAAAGTAATCCTTCTCTGAGAGAAAAGCCCATGGTCTTCAATGGATAAAAAAAATGATCTGTAACTTTTGTTGAAAAGAAATTCTACTATTTAAATTTTAAGATGCATTAAAGTATCTTAAAATTTAATGTGCGCTATTATCTTGTATAGGAGCAGTATCTAAGCCTATCAACGGTGAAGCTAACGCTTTTTATAAAATGAAATTGCAATTTTGTTTAATTAGTTTAATTTGTTTAACAATGTATGGGTTGGGACTCAGCGTCGAAAATAGTCGATTTATTCGAAATTGCCTTAGTTAACTTCTGTTTCGCGGCCGATATTTTAAGTGTGCAACGTTTCAGCCTTCTATGTCACCAAGGGGCTGCCAGGGGTTGAAAATAATTTTTGAACACCCCCCCTTCCATTTTCCCGCTACGGGAAATAAATTGAAATCTTGGTCAACCAGATACTCTGTGATGTGATTGATACTATAATTCAGTTTTTCTGTCACCAATGGGAGTGTGTGTGTGTGGAGGGGGGTTTAAGAGGGGAGAATTTAAAATTCATATTTTATTTTGTATTCATCAATTTTATAAGATGCAAAGCAATTTCTCTGTAAGTAAATCCTCTTTCTTTTTAGACACCTTAATATATCTCTTGCATGCATTAAAAAATAATTCCACAGAAGAAATTGTCAAAGTTTTCAAAGAACAATTTAACACAAATAACAAGATTATAAAAGTTTCTGCATGTACTGCCCTCGTATGAAACAATGCGTCGTGTTTTGTTTTGAACATTGCGTGACTGCATTGCGTGCCAGTCTGATGTTCTGACCAAGCGCCCTTTTGCATTATAACACAAATGTTATGGAATTAATTCTCCTAAATAAATTGTATCAAGTTTACTGTGCTTTCTGACTGCTTCGAGTTTTGCGAGTACAATAGAAAAAGTCAGCGTGATAAATCTCTGAATATGAGGGCGTTTCAATAAGCAAGGTAACAAGGCCTGTGTTATGAATACATTTATTCTTATATAAATTCGAAACCACGCATTACTTTTCTACATAATCACGATAACGATACTTGTTCAAGTCCTTGTTCCATCAGTATTCCAAAGCATGTACCTAGACCTCAAAAAATTAGTGTCAAGGTCCTGCGGACAAGACATTGCAACTTGTTGAACTTAGTTATTGATTTCATATCGTTTTCCACCCAAATGCTTCTTCAAACATCCAAGGAGATGAAAATCGATAGTTGCAAGGTCAAGGCTGCAAGGTGGGTGTTGAAGTATTTTCCAATGGAAGCGTTATCAAACACTTTGCAACAAACACAAACTTGACATTAGGTATTTACAATATTTACACCTTAATAAGTTGGCCAATGGCTCTACCGTGCTGAAAACACCGGTTCTCGTTAGATCACCAAAGTCAAGCAGCATCGGGCGCGGTTAGTACTTGGGTGGGTGACCATCTGGGAACACCGCGTGCTGTTTGCAGCTCGGTAGTTTGCGCGCTAGATTTGCACGCTGCCACAACTGCCGCCGTGTTCATGCGGAGTACGATCAGGTTAAATATGTGGGTCCGTAAATCCTTCCGAGAGGTTGGTGGTAGGGGAAGGAGGGTACGGTTCCTGTAGATGCCTCCCCCAATGGGTTCCGGTCTAAATTGGGTGGCACTTCCCGGCCGTCCAAACAGTTACCTTACACCTTTCTGGTAGGTCGGACGGTCTGGGTCTCAACAACAACAACAACCTTAATAAGTTGGCGATGAATTTCAGCTGCTGTGGTGCTTTAAACTTACAGACATCTTAGCACCCTATGTATCTCACTTCGACCTATAACCACATTTTAACAAGTGACGACATTTTAAAAAGTTTGTTAAACAATGTGCCTGATATGTGATGTCTTCTAATGGCAACGAAAACAGATATCTGAGTAGCCATACTATAGGAACGTGTTCAACCAATAATGAATTTCATACATTAGACAGGCTTTGTTAGCTTATTTATTAAAACTCCCGTGTATATACACTCTTTTGCAAAAAGAACGAAGCATCCCCTAAAAAATAATCCGATGATCTCGAAATTTCGCATGCAAATTTCTTTATACCAAGTATGTAAATGATTAAATTTGCAAGGCCAATAAGTGTTAACTTCGGTTATAGCGCGCGTTTTTTCTGCGCAACTAACATTCTATAACACAGGTTAAAAATGTGGACGGTTTATCTTTGCTCGTTATCGGCATTGCAGTTCCGTGGAGACACAACCAATAATGCCGTTACGACGTTTCCGAAGACCTTATAAGAAATTAGATGAGTTCGAACGTGGTCGTATAGTCGGGATACATGTAGCTGGCTGGTCATACTGAACAATAGGTCGCCACCTACACCGAACGGACACATATGTGCAAAGACACGTTTCTGTTTCGCAACTAGCATTTTATAAAACAGATTAAACATGTGGACGGTTTATATTTACTCGTTATCGGCGTTGCAGCTCCTGGGAGGAACAACCAATAATACGGTTACCACGTTGCCGAAGACCTTATAAGCAATTAAACGACTTCAAACGTGGTCATATAGTCGGGATGCTTAAGTTGGCTGGTCATGCCGAGCAATAGGCCGCCATCTGCACCGAACGGACGCAGCTGTGCAAAGGTGCTGGCAGCAATGCTTGCTGCAAGGAACTCATCAGCGGAATGAAGGTTCTGGAAGGCCAAGATGCCCGAATGCGAGGCGAGATCGGATGATTATGCGACAGCCCCGAACTGGCACAACGGCATCATTGTTCGCCATCCAACATGTTACAATCTCTTCCATACCATCCGTGGCACCTTCCATCTCACGGCGCTTGGCCGAGATGGGATTAAGCTCACTGCGGCCTTTAAGGCGTTTGTCCATAACCCCACAACATCGACAGAGTCGTTTGGAGTGGTGTCGTAGCCGAACATCAAGGCTGCCAGCAGATTGGCATTGTATACTGTTCATTGTATACTGAATCACGCTTCAGTATTTCAGCAGATGGCCATTGGGTACGTGTGTGGAGGCTCCAGGGCCAGTGATCCCAATCAGCCTTTGTCTTACACAGGCACACAGCCATTACCTCTGGTGTAATGGTGTGGGGTACTATATCTTACGACACAAGGTCGCCCCTAATCACCCTGCATACAACTTTAACAGCGCACCGATATGTTGATGAAATCCTGCCGCCGTTTGCATTACTCTTCATGGCACGTCATTCTGGGGCCATTTTCAAACAAGATAATACCACGCCACATACGGTTGGCATATCTGTGGACTGTCTCCGTGCTGTTGATACTATTTCTTGGCTAGCAAGGTCACCAGACCTTTCGCAAATCGAGCATGTATGGGACATACTAGACCGCCAGATTCGGGCATCTCGAAATGTAGCAGATCTGGAGAAACAATTGAGGAATGCCTGGCAGAATGTATCGCAGGATGACATTAGGAAACTTTATCACTCCTTGCCTAGACGTATACTAGCGTGTATTGCCACGAAGGGGGGTTTCACCAATTACTGATTTGAAAATGCAATGTGCAATTGCTAACCATTGATGGGTCCTGCGACCTTGATTTTGTAATCATTTCATTACCTGTGTATGAGCTGTACGCATATTTAATTTCAATAAAAAGTCACTTTCTTCAAGGTGTTTCGTTTTTATGCAAAGGAGTGTATTAGCAAACAGAATTTCTCCATTCCATCTGCGCAAAATGGCAAGTAATAATGTTTAAAGTGTTAACATAAATGGTCCAAAAATTACAATATAAATTGCTGCTTAGATAAAATCATAAAATTATATCATCGGAAAGAAATACATGCTAAGCCAAGAGTTAAATAAGAGCTTGTAGCAAACGCTCACAACGCAGTATCAAGTGCTTTGAGCTGGAGATGATTTTAGTTCAACGCTATGATGCTAACATACCACTCTTTTTCCCTGGGATCAAACCCCAGCACTGCTGAATAGAAGATTTCTTTTTCTGGCTGCAATGTTGACCTTGTACGAGCATTTAGAATTCTTCACTCTATTATTTCCAATTTTTGAGCTTTCTGACAATTACATAAGCATTTTAAATATGTACTTTCTCTACTTCCCAGAAGGTAGTTCTAAGCGGTAAATGGATGAAGGATCCAGAAATTTCCTGTAATTTCTTCATCTGTCACGTAATTGGTAACACAATTGCCTCAACATGTTTTACCACGGTTTTTCTTTCAATTTCTAGCTGGCACATCTCATCTGCAACCCAACAAGAATATACGTTCGGTAATCTTCGACTCACTGGAATAGGGAGTACCGCAGGGAACGCTCATAAAATACATTACTTACCATTATTTACATTAATTACCTTGCTCTGGAGATGTCTTTAGCTCGTAGTTATAACGTTTAGCCTAGTACGCTTTGACTCCGTGACCAAATCTTGACACTGCAAGAGGGATTTCGCCTCCTCGCTATGAGCCTGACCATGTATTAGCGAAAATAATGCGGGAAAAAAGAGGAAATTGCATTGAAATTAGAGTTGCAAACAAAAACGGAAATTTTGAGGAAAGGGAAACCGTAAATTTTGGAAACATTGGAAACTTTGAAGAAAAGAAACTAATTTCTGCATTTTTATATTCTCTGGTTCATCCAGCACATTACTTTGTTTAAACATTAATAATGGATCACCACTTAGACAAATTTATTAAATCGCTGTATTAGGTTGAAGGTTCTAATAAAGTAAAATTTTTGACAATTCGAAATTACGAAAATTTTGTTGAAAATGTGCAAATTTTATTTACATTATTATCGGAATGTCATTGGGATTAATATATATTTCTTATTATGGTACAATATTAAATTAATATGAAATAATTAATAACTCTGTAATAGGTGTTTCATAGTTCGGATAGTTTTTAATTTTAAAATAATTACAAATTAAATTACAATTTATTTGTGGAATTAATTTTCATTTTTATAAGTAATAAGAAAGTCACATAATTTTAATATTCTTTTTTAATCTAAAAAATCTTTCTCAATTTTGAATACTTCAACTATTTACAATCTCTCATGCAAAAAAAGGATATAAATAAATATTAGTTTTGGGTTATACACATTTCTTTTACAATGCAAAATGCATTGACTCGAACTTCCCACTTCTTTGAAAACTTTCAAAATTCCCAATTATTTAAAAATTCTCTTCCCAAAACACCCAGTTTATTCCTGGGAATAAACCGAGTTTCTTTTCCCGCCTTTGCAACTCTAATTGAAATAGAGAAAAAAAGTGGACATAAAATAGAGTGTATAAAAATAATAGAACAACGAGAAACTACGTATGGTCATACAAAAATACAAGAATAAATCATTAACCAGATTGTTGGAATTTTTACAGATATGAAAAGCTGTATATATATATTAAAAAAAAAAAAAAAAATCTGATGAGAGCAGCATGTGACTTTCCCTGCCGACTCAAATTCATTTTCTCCTTATTTCAATAATAATTCATTAAACTGAGTTTAATGGCACCAAATAACAAATATAATTCATTGAAATTACACTGAATTTACATTTTGCTTTCCCTGCGATACATGGTAATGTATAAGGAAAGCATTGGAATCATGCCGAAAATCGCAACTCGAGTTTTCGACGAATCTACACGTTTCGAGACCTCTAGAATACGAAAAACCCATTTTTAGCGTGACGTTTGTGTGTGTATCTGTGTGTCTGTGCAATGTATGTATCCACTCCAGCTTAATAAACTAATGGACCGAATATCATAAAATTTGGTAGATAAGACTCCTGGACATGACCCTGGTGCTGGATAGATTTTGGTACGATTCGGAAAAAAAGAACCTGCCTTCTTTTGCGAAATCGCTAGCAAAAATCTCATCTATCCACTCTAGCTGAAATACTAATTGAGCAAATTTCACAAAATTTTGTAGATAAATCACTTGTGGGATATTCTGATGCTGGTTAGATTTTGGTACGATTCGGAACAGGAAAACCTGCCTTTTTTACAAAATGGCCCACAAAAATCGCCGATATCTAAGAAAAAGACTACGTATGTTCAAATGTATCAATTAAATGCCATTTTTATACGTAATTTTTGACTAGGGAAAGAATGAGAACAACTCTATTACTCTAGGACTAACCATTCTCGAGATATTTCAGATTTTTTTTAATATTTGTTATGCAGCCTTTGGGAAAACGCCCAATTACCAAATAAAAGTAGAAATCGAATAAAAAATGAAAATTTGGGGTTATTTTGTACAATTAAACTCAATTTAATGAGTTCTTAAAGAAATATAGAAAGAATGAATTCGCGTCTGCAAGGAAAGTCATGTGCTGCCCACATCAGATTTTTAATTCTGCTTTCGTTTTCATTTGACATCGGGTTTATTCTCAAAACCGTCTTAGCAAAAACGTGAAAAACTAAAATATCTCGAGAACGACTAGTCTTAGAGTAATGGGGTTGATCTTATTTCTTCCATCGCCAAGAATTACATATAAAACAAGCATTTAATTGATGCATTTCAGCTTACGAAGTCTTTTATTTCAGATTTTGACGATTTTTGCATGCCATTTCGAAAAAAAGAACAAGTTCTTTTTTTACGAATTGTACCAAAGTCTAATCGGCACCAAAATCCCCCAAAAGTGACTTTTCCACCAGATTTTATGAAATCTGGTCTATTAGTTTTTCAGTTAGAGTGGATGCAGGCAATTTTGCAAACATTTCGTAAAAAAAAGCCAGATTTTTATTTTATCCCGAATCGCACCAAATCTAATCAGCGCCAGGGTCTCCCGCAAGGGGCTTACATACCAAATTTTATAAAATTCGGTTAACTCTTGAGTTAGAGTAGACACACACACCACAAGTTACCTTACACCTTTCTGGTAGGTCGGACGGTCTGGGTCTCAACAACAACACACACACCACACACAGTGACGTCACGCTAAAAATAGTTTTTCGTGTTCTAGAGGTCTCAAAACGTGTAGATCTGTCGAAACCTCGAGTTGCTATTTTTGACACGATTCCAATACTTTCTATACAGGGTGTCCCAAAAAGATTGAAACGCGCTTTAATTCCTTACCTGTTGGAGATAAGTGGGCAATCTAAATTGCAAAAATGTTGAAAGTAAGGTAGGAAATAAGACTACGTTAATGAAATATTCCTCCCATTAATTTTCAAAAAGGTACACTTTTTAAATTTTTATACGACCCCCATAGACAAATTTGCTCAATCAGAATTTTTTTTATTTTTAATGCAACAAGATCATTAAAAAAATCGGCATAGCTGTATCTCTAAAATTGAGCGAGTTATATTTAATTGAAAATTTAACATTGTGAATGGGGATCATATATAAAATTAGAAATGTAAATTTATTACATATCACAAAAAATATAAAACTGGATGATAATACATAGGATACCCAACCGCGTAGTGAGTACCACTGCTTTATATGACCTCTGTCTGTGTAATGCTTTATTTAGATGCATTTGCGATAAAAAAATTTACAACATATTAACGTATTTTTGATCTATAAAAAAAGTATTCTTATTTCTTACCTTATTTTGAACATTTTCAACAATTTACATTGCCCACTTATCTCCAACAGGTAAGGAATTAAAGCGCGTTTTAATCTTTTTGGGACAGTATGCATTACCATGCATTGCAGGAAAAGTAATAAACGAACTCTTTGTTTTGTTTTCGAACATTATGTGACTACATTGCGTGCGAGTTTCATGTTCTGAACAGGCGAAAATTATAACTCAAATGAGTTGAAAATAATTCTTGTATCAAGTTAAATTGCATGCCATCTCACTGTGTTTTTGACTGTTTCAAGTTTCCTGCTGTTAAAGATTAGCAAGAACGAATTGTCGTTAACTATGGTAGCATGGAAATATATGTACAGCAAAATATAATTGTTAGCATATTTTGTCTGATTTGCACAGCTCACACAGACACTTTTACCAGCAAATTCTTTCAGTAAACATAACAGCTATTCACTGTAGAGGAACTCTTATGTATAAAATGAATCACTGAAACATCGGTTTTATCCCATTACTGAGAATATCGTCTCAGTCTTTCAAGAGTCTGGTCCAGAAAGATTTTTGAACCACAAAATAAAACGACTTTGATTTAAAATCTCTTTATCCATTTTATATATTATAAAATCAAATTTTTCCTTATTCTCTCATTTATTTTAAAGTCATAGGTGTTTTCACTGTAGTTTATACAGCAAAAATTATGTGGTTAGTTTTAGATATTTTTACGGAATTATTAAAATTTATTCTAACTTATACATAATTGCATGTTGTATTCATAAAAATATGGTAAAAAAAATAATAATATTTTCTATAATCATGTATACGTTGATAAAAGAAAAACACAGAAGGGGGGGCAAAGGCTTTTTAGATTTTCTTGTCACTTTCTGTAATGTCATTAAGTAACTTATGTACAACTTGTGAATAAACTGCCCTCCAAAAGTTATGTACAAAATGCAAATTTTTAAATAGCAAGTACATGCGTAAATTTTATTGCGTGGTACTTAGTGTGGTTCTCGATTGGTATATGTAAATGCAATAACACGCGAAGAAAAAGTGGTTGGCTTCGCTCCAAATATGTAAATTAGACGTCTAAGGTTTTCTTTATCATGTCCCAGAGAATACATATGGTTGATTCACAAAGGCGGCATGCTAATGGTAGACTTGAGGCTGGATAATCCATCACGGAGGTGACGAATTTTTATGTGTGCACCATTCTATCCTTTCTCGTTTGTGGACATAATTTCATACAGCTGGAACTGTCACTAAAGATTTGTTTGGGGAAGTCCTAAGGTCGCAACATTTTCTAGCGACCGATATATAGCTTTACTGATGATATGTAATCGCCGAGAGGCACAACTAACTCTAAATGCGGTTTTGCTACTATGCAATCGAGGAGGAGCTATATTGACCAATACTGCGAGCCGATGACTGCATATAAGGGTATCTATACACACTGTTACTATAAGTTTAAATCCCGTTAAACTCAAGTACCAGAAAGACACGTTCACGGTAGTATCGTAAGCACTCACAATGAGCTGTCGATTTACCCTGCAATCAGATAGTAGTCGTGTGATAGTCTAGAGATAATAAGGAATGCGTAAATAATCCAGTTACATCATTTACATATGTTATTTTGGTCGTGGTAGTGTGATGGTATATGCTGGATTTTCATTTGGAAATCGTACCGACATTCATGTTTGATAGGCGGCAGTGAAACGACGCAAAGGTATCTCGAAGTTCTTGATCCCTATGTTAGACTTTATATAGCTACAATATGTCCATATTTGCATTTAATGGCCGACATGCTCTTCTACATCAATAGAACTTAGCAGAGGACTGCAATCAGCGCGAAGGCATTAAAAGTATGGAGTAGCCAGCATATTTACCGGATTTTAATCCTATTGAAAATAATTTAAATGCCCTTGAAAGAGCTGCCTTCCCGCCGGCACCTTCCCACCCCCCTCCAAGGGCTGCAAACAGCTTTTATACATGGCGACCATTGCTCTTTGTCCCTCTGTATCACTTGATTGAGATGATGAGTTGCCGTTGCTAAGCCTGTATCAAGATCTGACCGGGCTTTATTCCATAATACGTTTCTCTTGGCTCTTTTAAGCATCATTCAGTATGTTTATCCTCTCTGTTCATCATTCTGTTGTAGCAATTTAGGATAGATCAAACCCCTACATGTACATGACATATTTCATTAAGGTTTGTATCTTACATAATAAAGGGAGATGTGTGTGTATCTGTCTATCTGACAAAGCGGTCTATAGCGGAAAATTTAAGCATCGTGAGACCATGAAATTTGGTACACAGGCATTTCAAGACTCGGAAAGGTGAACATCGGCGTTATTATTTTTTTAAATTTAAAATTAGCTTTTACAGTTATTTTATGTTTTAGCCTGATTTACATCGATTTTGGACGATATTCACATAAATCGATTCATTAGTGGCAGAAAATATTATCACTGATTTTTCATTTTAACATCATCGGAGAGATCGAGAAATTGTCTTTCAAACAAACTTTGAACGGAATCCGTAGAGTAAATGACGAATTTTCGTGAATTTAAAAAAAGGATATGCTTTTCGTGCGTTTAAAACATCCCCTATTTTTTTATTTCGAAATAAAAAAAATGACTTGTAATCCGACGATTATATTTTAATACTACTTTAATAACCAGCTACATTAATATTCACAGATTGCTCCTAAACAGAAATTAATTTCTTAGAGAGGGCGAACTATTAATATTTTTGAATAAGCAAACCGTTTCCCCATTGAAGTCCGAACCCTGCGATTGAAGGTCATAGACGTACTGAAGCCACGTCTACATTCGCGCATGCGCATAAGGGGAGTGTCGGTGTCATTCCTTTCGCGTTTTCATGAGTGGTGGGTTCTCATTTTGTGATTTGGAGATCTTATTTTTATCAAGAATGATTTAGTTGAAAAAGAGACGATTTGAAAACTGTATATGATGCTATCTGTCTCTGTACTATTTGGGTAGAAGATTCTTAAGCTATTTATAACTGTGGGCGTTTATTTAGGGTCCGGGCAACGGCGGGTAAATCGTTCTAAATATAAAAAAAAAAAATGTTATATAAAAATGTTTGAAATATAAAAATTACTTTTATGCGGAAGACATAGAAAATATATAATTTGGTTTAATTCTGCTGAGATTATTGAAATAAAGATTTAAATTGTGTCTGTCGGTAAATTTTAACGTAGATCGTATGGTTTCCGCAAGTGACGAGTTTGGGTTTTGTGATTTGGGTGGGGGTAGTTGCCCGATGCACATGGATTAAATGCAATTTTCACTGTAATTTATACGATTAAAATTTATTTATTTTGTTAGTTTATAACTTCCCTGCATTAATTTCTTGGAAAGCCGATTAGATTTTCTAGTGATTAAATAAATAAACTTTACTGTTACATTTGGAGTCGATCGGTGTATAACTTCATGAATAATACTTGATTTACTGTTTGTTCTGTGTTTAACATTTGGAGGGCAGTGTATATTTCCTCTATAATAAATGTAAAAGAGGTCTTGTACGTCACTTTGCACAGGAACCCAGACAAGGTTTACAACGGCCATATTTTCCATAGGAAATTAAATAAATTAAAAACTCTGGAATTTATGTTCAAATACAGAAAATAAACATTATTATAAATTGTGTATGTGGACACGCCCACCTTTCTCCACGCCCATTTTTTCGCATTCCGAGTTTTCTTAGGGCATTGAAAATTGAAATAGTGCTTATTTGCAATAAATGTAAAAGAGGTGGGAAATTTATTTTTAAGCATTTCAAATCACTGTTATCTCAGGTGTTAAAATAAACAAGGAAAAATACGGAAATTGAAATAAATGTTCGGTGTGGATTTCACATTGACACTTATTTTACCCTTTCAAGTCTGAATTTCATTTCATTTTAATTATACCCCGACAGATCAAGGATATTTTTCTTCGATCGCAGCCGTTTGGCCAGCCCTTAGTTAAGCCTAAAAAAGGAAAATTATTCTCCAATGAGTATGAGATTACGAAATATCAAAGTTAAATTATATTTGCATACCGCCCATTTGTACCAGTAATATTTAAAAAGAATATTTATGACATTTAATAATTTTGTGAATTGACACATATTTTGTTCAATACTCAATCCTGTATCCAGAAATCTGCTCCAAATGTGATCGCAGCTAATTTTCTTTTTTTAATTATTTTTTTTATTCAATCCTGTATCCAGAAAGCTGCTCCAAATGTGATCGCAGCAGCTAATTGTCTTTTTTTAATTTTTTTTTTTTCAAATGGCAAGGCACTTTGACATTCGCCTTTTCGCAGCTAATTGTAAAATTGGTAGTATAAATAAACGCAGCCTGCTGCTGTCTTCAAACATTGGTTTGCTATAAGGAAACGTGTAACCCTTGGTGAAATACGACATTAAAATTCTCTGAGTATATTTGCTTAAAATTTCGTCAATGATAATTTATAGCAATTGACCACTATTTCATTAAACCTTTAAATATTGCATATATGGGGCCAGCACTTGAGTTTTTAGAATGTGACAATGTTAAAAACAGCTTTCACTGCAGACGATTTTTTAAAATTTGGAAATTTCACGTTATCATTGGCTGTTAAAGAACGAGAAATGCTATAAAATTATTTTTAAGGCGTCGTTTAGGTTAATAAGATAGTGATAAAACATGGATTTAAGTCGAGGGATTTTCGAACTATGATTTGTGACTTTCGACAAGGATTGACACAGCTGGGATGGGACAATCCTGTGGTTGAGGCACACGGATTACACTCGGATGACTCAAGTTCTATTTCTGGCTCTGTCCAAACTGTCCCTCCTGTTCACGCAGAGTACGGGCACGTTAAATATGTTAGTTTGTAAGTCCTTCCGAGAGGGTACGGTCCCTGTGGATGTCGCTCCCACCGGGTTCCGGTCCAATTTGGGAGCACTGTCCCGGTCATCTGAACAGATGCCTTGCACCTTCTGGTAGGTTGGATGGTCTGGTTCCAAGAAGAAGAATGGTTGACACAGTAACAGTGTGTCGATCGAATTATTGAATTAATTCGACATTTGGTGATGAAGCATCATCCAAAGCAACAATTCTGGTTTAAAGAATTCCATCTTGTACCTAGGATTCTCAGTGATGAATTTCGTGAAGGTCGATCAACAACTGCTGCGACGCCACAAAACATTGATGTTGTGCAACAACTGATCACTTTACATCGTCATGTCACATATGATGAAATTGAGGCATCTTTGAACATGTAGCGAGAATGTGAAATCACCAACTGGGCTGTACAGGGTTTTGATTCCGGGGCTAAAGCATGGTAAGCCAGTATCATAGCGTTGAGCTAAAGACGTCTCCAGCTCAAAGCAATTAATACTGCCTAATGCGCGTTTGCTACAGTGCTCCCCTTCCAGTAAGTTTCGGTGAAACGAACGAAGTTGTCGCTGGGGTTGTAGATGAGGCGGCGAGCCTCACGAGTGAAGGAGCTGTTACAATCTGCCTCGTAGTGAGTCACAAGGCCTGATGACGTACGATGGGTCGACGTCAGAGAATCTCGGGGAAGTACAGAAAGTACATTTTATGCAATGCATATATTATACTCTGGAAGCTGAATAACTGGAAATAATTGAGCGACTGGAAATAATCGTGCAAGTGTCCGAATCACCAATGTAGCGAGAATGTGAAATCACCAACTTGCCAGTGTCGGGATTAAAAAATTCCAAATGAATTTTCGTTGGAATCCAAGTTTTAAAATCGGTTGTTTCGTTCCAAACGTTTTGATTTTGTTTCCGTTTGCTGTGCATAACGGAAATTTTTTTTTTGTCGTGCCAGTATGCTTGTTGCTTGGAAGAACTGATATCATAGCGTCTCTGCCGACTAGAAACTTTATATGACATAGCTTGTCATATAGGAATGAGCGACTGTTTCCAAGGCTTCTATGCTTCGTCGCTGAAACGATAGAGCCACCTAGTTTTCCGTTTGAAATTTGCGCGGTTTTGCACACTTGCGAGCTTGTTCTTGAAATTTTGTGTGATACCAACAAATATCGTTTTTTCTGGATTGCGATCGATATCTTGTTTGAAGTTGATACATTGATTTTGATCGAGTTCGTGATTGAGATTGAGTTCATTGTCTGGATCGCTCAATCGTTTGCATTTTTTTTTTAAGTTGCTCTACGGTTTTCGTCAGGTTTGTAACTTGAGCTTCTAAGCGCAAAATATGACTATTCTCTGCTACTTCTGATACTGAAAGTGAAGTTGTAACATCGCAGACTTTGTCCAGCATTTTCTGAAAAATTTTCAGTGGTTTTGAACTTATCGATAAAATGTGTTGTATATGTACAAGTAGTCGTTGGAAGAACAACGTTCGAAATACGTCTTCCTGCATTTTTGTTCCTGCGAGATCTTGCATTTCGCGGAGTAAATGACTTGGTTTCCTGTCTCCTAACTGCAATTCTTGCAAAAGGGTGCTACGCTTTGTAACTTCAGAATCTGCAAAGTGCGAAATGATCCGTTTTTTCGACACTGAATACGGTTTATTCTCTGGAGGCGTGCCAATCAAATCTGTGACGTGAGTCAATATATCACAATCTAGTGCAGCAATTAACGCAATGAAATTTTGTTTCTTCATTTACGATTCCGGAAACCAGGAATTGCGAGTCCAGATGCAAAAACCACAAATCAGGGTTTGTTTTCCAGAACGGAGGTGCTTTGAAAGCAACTTTTGAAAGTTCAGCAAAACTAAAATCTTTTGAAGATGAAGCATCTCTTTGAAGATGAAGCATTTTTTGCGTCGTTGGCTGAGGTCAAAAAAGTGTCGATAGTCTCAGTTGTAGACATATTGCATTAAGAACTGAACACTTACTTTTTTTTTCAGAACTAGCGTGAATTGAAGTAGATTCTCACATAAATTGAAGCATCACGTCTCCGGTGAATTGGAGCTTTCACGTACGTCTCAGGTAAATTGGATCGGAGCCATCACGTCTCAGGAAAGTTGGAGCAATCATGTCTCAGGTCACCACTCTATGGCGAAGGTGCGATGTTGTATCTTATTCATAACAGAAGCAATCATAAAATCAAAAGTTTATTTACAGGAACATAACGTAAGATATTTACAAATTATTTACATAGCGTAGTGCAACATCAACATGCGCGCGAACGTACTCATCCGAGATATGAAGGTACGTATGCTTCTGTCTTGAGAATCTTCAGGGGCTGGCTTTTATGAGCCAGTGCAGAGGCGTTGCGCATGCGTCACATGCAAAGCAGAGAGTCTCTGGAGATCAAGAAGCTGTGGAGAGTTTTATGCTAATCACTTGATCTGGAGGCTTTATGCAAATCGCTGGAGGAGTGCCGCCATAAACATTTCAAGAACCCGAGAATATTTTAATAACCCGAGTGCACGACCATTTAAAAGTCAAAAATATATGTGAACGTTGGATTCCACACAATTTAACTCAAGGTCAAAAAGATTCTCGTGTTAAATGATGACAGGAAAATCTCGAAAGATTCAACTATGGTGCCTCAAAACATATCCTTGACATTGTAACAGGTGACGAAAAGGTAATATATTCTTATGAACTTACAACAATCTACTGTTTGGGTGTTTTAAAATGAACCAAATCCTACAGAAGTTGCTCGTGCACGAAGTGCCTCAAAGAAAATGATCGCTTCGTTTTTTTTCGTAAATCCGGCCATTTTGTGACACTTGCTCTGGGTTTGGAGAATCGCAGAACAGTAAATGCTAATTGAATACGGTAATTTGTTTGCCAGAAATAGTTGTTCAAATCAGAAAAAATAATGGGAAAAGTCACATTTTTCTTCATCATGGAAATGCCAGCTCACACACTGCATTTAAAACTATGAATTATTTGAAACCTGATAATATGGATTTGATGAGTCATTGTCTTTATTCGCTTGATTTCGCGCCCAATGACTTTTTTTTTCCTGTTCCCAATAAGCAAAAATGAAATACGTGGTCAACTATTTAACAGAAAAGATGAAGGAGCAGTTGCAGCTTATAAATCAGCCATACCAACTTCTGCATGGCATAACTGTTTTGAAAATTGGTTTATTCGAATGAAAAAGTGTATTGATGCTAAAGACGAATATTTTGAAAAGCAATAAAACGATTTATTTCCATACCAACATATTCAATGTATTACCTTCTAAACATTTAAATACTAGCCTACGTATTGCATGTCTGCTTCTGCGCGAGCAGTCCATTTGAGCTACAGGTCTCATCTTAATTGTACAATAATTTTGAAACCCTTTGAATGACACTTTTAAATAAAACATTTTAAGCAAATTTAATTTGAAATTTCTTAATGTCATTTTAACGTAAATTAACAACATTTAATTGTGACTTTTGACAGGAACGTGTTCTAAGTATTACATTCATACGCAGTAACTGTAAGTACGTAATTGTAATTCATATTTAGAAAATATTCTTAAGATTTGTTTGAACTTTGGCTTTATATTAAATTTACTTCTAATCTATTTTAAAGCATGTTTTAATATTTAAAAGTTGATTTAAATTCTACATTGCAAATGAAGACAAATAAATAAAAATGAAACTCACCAAAAATATATCAGATTTCTCAGTAGACGAAAAGGGCCGATTCTAAGTCAGAGATACGTGTTGTACGAATACCCCTCTGTGCCCCTTAACTGCCATCTTGGATTTTAGTGATCTTCTAGGGGATATTTTTACAAAATGAAAATGTTTCTGCGTTCTCATTCAAGAGAAACTTTTTTGAGGTGGCAGCGATATTTTTTCGCAATCTTCTAAGAGGGTATTATATGGGGCGGGAGACTTTTTGAGGTAATTTTTTTTTATTTAATTCATTTTTATGTAAATAGGGTGTGGAAGACCCAGACCGTCCGACTCGTTCTAGGACATGAGCAGCTGTTTAGATGGCCGTATGTAAATAGGGTGTTGTTGTTGAGACCCAGATCGTCCGACCTAGCAGAAAGGTGTAAGGTAACCGTTTGGACGACCGGGAAGTGCCATCCAATTTAGACCGAAACCCAGTGGGGGAGGCATCCACAGGGACTGTACCCTCCTTCCACTACCAAAAATCTCTCGGAAGGACTTACGGACCCATATATTTAACGTGATCGTACTCCGCATGAACACGGCGGCAGTTGTGGCAGCGTGCAAATCCAGCGCGCAAACCAATGGGCTACCGCATCCGAAATGTGCTAACAGCACGCGGTGTTCCCAGGTGGTCACCCACCCAAGTACTAACCGCGCCCGATGCTGCTTGACTTCGGTGATCTAACGAGAACCGGTGTTTTCAGCACGGTAGGGCCGTTGGCTGCGTGTAAATAGGGTGTTGTTGTTGTTACCCAGACCGTCCGACCTACCAGAAAGGTGTAAGGTAACTGTTTGGACGGCCGGGAAGTGCCACCCAATTTAGACCGGAACCCAGTGGGGGAGGTATCCACTGGAACCGTACCCTCCTTCCCCTACCACCAACCTCTCGGAAGGACTTACGTACCCACATGTTTAACGTGATCGTACTACGCGTGAACACGGCGGCAGTTTTGGCTGAGGCTGGAATCGAACCCGGGCCTACCGAGTGCAACTCCAGTGCGCTAACCAATGGGCTACCGAGCCAGTGTAAATGGGGTGTGAAAGACCCCGGCCGCCCGACTTACCCTAGGGAATGAGCAGCTGGTTGAGTTGCCAACTATTTTTAGGTGGCAACTGTACTCATTTTCTTAGAAGACTAAGCCAGTTATTTTGCGAACTTCAATTCTTTTCAACTAATAATTTTAGCCTATAGGCTTATTAGGTAAATGGGGTGAACTTTGTGTAGGGTGGCAACACGGCACAGGATGTACGGGTGGTACACGTCAGCGCCACATAGCGGAGGGATGGAGTACTAGCATGAGTTTAAAGACGGGATTTTTGCAAAGAAATACTGGATTTTTACAAAGATCCAAACAAACTTTTTACGGGTTGGCAAGAGGGTACGTGTGGTATACATCAGAACCACATAGCGGTGGAAGGTGCACTAGGATGGGTACAAGACGGAACTTTAGCTTTTTTACAAAGATCCATACAAACATATTGTAGGGTGACAACATGGCGGAGGGGATATGTGTGGTATACTCCAGCGCCACATATTGGTGGAAAGGACTAGTAGGACGGGTTTAAAGACAGGACTTTGATTTTTACAAAGGTCCAAACAAACTTTTTATGGAGTAGCAACATGAGAGAAAGGATATGGAATGAAACCATCAGCGCCACCTAGCGGCGAAATGAAGAATTAGGAAATTTTTTAAAGTCGAAACTTTGGATGTTTTCAAAGATCCACACAAACTGTTTATGAGGTGGCAACATGATAGAGGAGGTGTGGAATGGAATCATCAGCGCCACCTAGGGGCAAAATGGAGAAGTAGGACACTTTGATAAAATATATGTATGTGTCAAATTGTATGTAATTTAAATGCATGAAAGAAAATTACATAACACATTTGGACTTTCTAGCTGTTCCCGTTCTCAAGTTATTTTCAAGCAAAAAGTGAGTACATTTCCATGGTGGGCCCAGGACATGCTGAGCCGGTAAGATTCAAAATAAGAATAAAATAAAATGAACTACTAAAGACAACGACATGTTAAATTTGAACCTTCGGGCATTTCCGGTTTTCAGTATTATTCCCCCAAAACAAGTACATTCCAATGGCGGGCCAAAAACGGGGTAGCCCAATAAAGTTCAAAATCCATAGAATTAAAATATACCTCAAAAACAATAATATACTAAATTTGAATTTTCTAACTGGTCCGGTTTTCTAGTTATTCCCCCAAAACTAGTACATTCCTGTAGCGGGCTCAATACGGGCTATCCCGATAAAGTTCAAAATCAAAACAACTAAAATATGTCACAAAAGACAACGTCATACCAAATATCACGTTACTGTGGTTAAAGGAAGTATTAGTTTACTTGAGTTACACTGGCAAACAAAGTTAAGTTAAATAAAAGGTAAATAACAAGTAAAAATAAGGTAATCATTACAAGCACGTTGTGTTGAAATGCGACGACTATTCAGCAGTAAATCTGTGTTTTAATTCCCCGCTAAGCCAAAAGTGTTTAACAAGTATGATACGCATTATTATTATTATTATTATTATTATTATTATTATTATTTTTTGTTATGGACTGAAAGGAGCAAAATGAGCCTAACGAGTTCCAGGCAACGGTTAGACGACGATCCCTTTTCCCAAAATTCCAGTCCATGGCCCCTTTTCCAGAAATTCTGTAGCAAAAGCAACCGAGCAGAAACCACCGCTGAAATCTGGAATTTCCTTTTTGTACACCTTTCCATCTTTATCAGCGCTACCTCATCATTATGCAGTGCATGCCGCTGGGAGTTTCTTTTTCTTTCATAGAACCTCTCAATTTTTCTCCATTTGAATGGACAGTATCACGTGATTTACCATTACATTTTTTGCAGAGTCGAAGAAAAGTTCAAAAATAAATGATAGGAAATAATAAAATGGGAATATAACAATATGAGTGTTAATACATAAAAGTTTAATACAGTATTCAAAGATTCATTGCAATATTAAATGACTAGCAAAAATACCCGCGGTTGCTCGCTATAATATTGAAATAAAATCATTATGGAACGTATGTATCAAGATGTAGTGACCGTTAGTACTCCTGCTGTAACATAAAGAGTACATAGACCAAGTAAAAACTGCTAAAATACTAATTAGCATGAATACTTCATCAAGGAATAATTAATCTTGGTCTATTACTTAAAATAATGATCAAGTGGTTATAATTTTATAAGTGAGTCTTATACTCCAAATTATCTGAAAAATAAAGCATCATTATAAATAATTAATTTCAAAAGGTTAAAGGCAATTAAGAGGCCGATTTGGATCCAATTTTATATTTATTTACAATATCTATCTCTCTCTCTCTATATATATATATATAATATATAATATATATATATATATATATATATATATATATATATATATATATATATATATATTATGTAGATGCATGAGAAGTGATTTATTTATTAGAATACTAGCCGCCTTTGGCGACCAGCCTGTTCGCTACCCTTGAAAATTCTGATCGTGGCAAACTCGCTGGCGCGACCTACCAGAAAGGTGTAAGGTAACTGTTTGGACGGCTAGGAAGTGCCACCCAATTTAGACCAGAATCCAGTGGGGGAGGCATCCACAGGGACCGTACCCTCCTTCCCCTACCACCAACCATTCGGAAGAACTTATAAGTTCTTCCGTTGGTACTTCGCGTGAACACGGTTGCAGTTTCGGCAGTGGCGGGAATCGAACCCGGGCCTACCGAGTGCAATTCCCGCGCGCTAACCACTGGGCTACCGCGCCCTCAACCCCATGGAGTTAACAAAGTTTGGTTTAGTTAAATGACGTTAAAACTAATAATGAAATTTTAAGGCACTGCGACAATCTCCATAACTTTCTTTTTATTTATTTTTTTATTTCTTCAGTGTTTAAGCTTTTCATTAATATCATTTAAAATATCCTCATTCCAAATTAAAATATCCATTTAAAATATCCATAAATTAAAATATCCATTTAAAAAATCCTATATCATTTAAAATATAAACATAATGATTTCACCCGATTTATGCAACACATATGCTAAGCTCTTAATTCATTTAAAACCGGAAGCGCGGTCTCCGTGGAAACGTAGAAAAAACTTCTGCGGAAAATATCACTCTAACCCCATGCAACGGAGTGACATCCCCCACAATTTCTGGGCCGGGCTGTCGGGAAAGAATCAGATCTTCGCCGAAAAATATAAAATCATGACGTCATTTAAATTGCGATCTTGCGGGCAATTTTCATTATTTCTTATCCAGATTGGACTTGTAAGAATTCTAGATCTTTGAGCTTTCTAAAAATGTAAATTATTAGTCGAAATTATGAGTAGTTTTTACGATGGGAGGAAATAAAACGAAAGTTGATTTTTTTGAACCGAAAGTGACTTTTGTTTTAAAATCTTTAAAAAATATTAGAAACCAAAATTAAGATTTGAAATTGATATATTTTTATTTGCAATTGTCTGCTCTTTCCGGTGGTGGATTAGTTTTTTTTCTAGGACGTCTGGATCGTGGAGAAAAAAGGGCAAAAATGGCAAAAAACGTTCGAAATCGCATAATACATTAAATAACAACAAAAAAAAATAAATTAAAATTTTAAAAATCGGTTTTCACGTGTCCCGTTCCCACCCCTCGGGTCTCTGATTGCCAAATTTCGTAGCTCTCCGAAGCGCGATCGCTGAACGTATAGTGTATAAGACACACACAGAGACACACAGACAGACACACACACATACACACAGACATTGCCTTTTATTATATAGATTAGCGCAGTTTTTTACCAAATTAAGGCATAATCAAATAACCAATATCTAAATAGATTACAAATGGTATTGCATTTCTTCATATCTTTTATGTAAGTTTCATAATTATAAATTTACATTTTAATAGTAATCATGCAATTCGTGTTATTCTTCCGCTGAGGTCTAGATGCGTGTGTGTGTGTGGGGGGGGGGGGGTATCATTTAAAATTATCTAAATCAATACTAGATTGCAGCATTGTAAAAAAATGCCACCATTTAATCAATCAAACTTGCTTAAAATACTTTGCTGCGATTCATCATTTAAATCATAGGGTACAAATGAAACTTCTTTAATTTCCATCTTAGCTTACATGTTTATATTATTCTCAATGATTTAGAGCCATTGCTAGCTAGATCACAATATTATGGATTGAGAGACTACTGTTGTCATCAGTGACACGATGTTAGTCTACTGTTGTCAGCTTCTGTTGTCATCAGTGACAACAGACAGTGTCATCAGTGACATCAGTCTTCTACTGTTGTCATCAGTGACATGATGTTAGTCTTTTATTTATTGCACGAATTGGTCACTTTCATCACACGTCGTGAGTCTGCGAAAATCTGATGTGGGCAGCACATGGCTTTCCTTTCATAATGCATATACTCTACATCTTTCAAGGTGAAATAATGATGTAAGATCGACATCACAATACTCTTGGAATTGAATTGTACATTACTATGGCGTTTTTCTTGAAATCTATTTCGAAGTACAAAATTAACTATTTCAAGCAAGTTTATCTTGATAATTAAAAAAAAAAATGTTATCGTTCACTAAGCAAAGTAGACGACCACCTAAACTTACGGAATGTCGCGTCGCCAAATGTGCGCATAAATAAGGTCTGCCATAATGCTATTGGGACTGAACTAATATCTCATAAATTGTAATTTGGCATTTTTGGCGACTTTATTAGTTGACACAGAATTACTTATTCATACTGAAATTTCAAATTTACATAAAGTTGCAATTGTCATTTAATTAATATTCCTTGAGAAAAATAATTATTGGAGATTTTTTAGCACCAAACTACACAATTTTTTAAAAAAAAGAAATCTTTTATGAATGAAACGAATAAATGATGTCAAAAGATTTAAAGTATAACATTGCATATGCAGTGTTTTACTTAGGCATACGTCCGATCATTAGCCACCCTCCGGAGATATTTTGTCACCGAGTCAAATACAATTTCTATACTATACTGTTTGTATAAAATATATGTAATAATGATAAGGTGTAAAATATGTATAAAATATATGTAATAATGATGCATGGCATTAGTGATAAGGTACTGTTTCTCTAAAACAAATATGCCGTAGTAACAAGTATCCATAGCGGAGGACCCCTGTCCATGACTAGCTGTTACTTCATAATTTAACAGCGTAAAAGATGTCACCATCGGAAATTGAAATTGCAACGATACCATAATTAGCTTCCGGTGCATGTACTGGGGCTCAAGCCCCCACTAGTGGGCAGCACATGGCTTTCCTTTCATAATGCACATACTTTACATCTTTCCAGGTGAAATAATGATGTAAGATTCACATCACAATATTCTTGGAATTGAATTGTACATTAATATGGCGTTTTTCTTGAAACCTATTTCGAAATACCAAATTAACTATTCTTGTCTCTATCGAAGTCTATCTTGATAATTAAAAAAAAATGTTAACGTTCAATAAGCAAAGTAGACGACCACCTAAACCTACGGAATGTCGCCAAATGTGCGCATAAATAAGGTCTGCCATAATGCTATTGGGACTGAATTAATATCTCATAAATCAAAATTTGGCATTTTTGGCGACTTTATTAGTTGATCCAGAATTACTTATTTATACTGAAATTTCAAATTTATATGAAATTGCAATTGCCATTTAATTAATATACCGTGAAATAAATAACTATTGGAGATTACTTAGCATCAAACTACACAATCTTTTAAAAAAGAAATCTTTTATGAATGAAATGAATAAATGATGTTAAAAGATTTAAAGTATAACGTTGCATATGCAGTGTTTCACTTAGGCATACGTCCGATCATTAGCCTCCCCCCGGAGATATTTTGTTACCGAGTCAAATACAATTACTATACTATACTGCATGTATAAAATATATGTAATAATCCTTCTGAGGTTCCATTTGCCTCCCTGAATAAAACGTTCTGAAATTAACACTGCGCACATGGTAAGTGAACATATTGAACATTACTTATTACTTTTTAGTTTTAGGTAATTTTTTTGACAAACTTATTTGAAAAACGTGCATTATCTCCAGAACGGTTTAAACCAGCGTTCCATTCGCTCATGTCTGTTTTGACAAATGACTTATTAAATGAGTTTTTCTTTTAACATTATTGAATATTCTGATTTATTATTGATTTTTTTCGAAAATTCATTCGAAAGTTCTTGTGTCTCCTGAATTTTCGAAATTTATATTAATTTTCGATTTTATAAATTTTCGAAATATTTTAAATCTATAGGGATCTAGATTCACTGATTATAATAATCGTACCTATTTTTTTTTTCGAAATGCTCTATTTGCTCGTGAAATATCGCTTCTACAGACTCACGGACGGACAAACTAACATACAATGTGTATGCATGTTAGTATGTGTGTATGCATGTTAGTATATGTGTATGCATGTTAGTATGTGTGTGTATGCTTATTACTATGTGTGTATACATGTTAGTATGTGAGTATGAATGTTAGTATGTGTGTATATGCATATTAGTATGTGTGTATGCATATTAGTAGGTTAGTATGTGTGTATGAATGTTAGTATGTGTGTATATGCATGTTAGTATGTGTATATATGCATGTTAGCACGTGTGTATATGCATGTTAGTATGTGTGTATGCATGTTAGTATGTGTGTATGCATATTAGTATGTTGTTGTTGAGACCCAGACCGTCCGACCTACCAGAAAGGTGTAAGGTATCTGTTTGGACGGCCGGGAAGTTCCACCCAATTTAGACCGGAACCCAGTGGGGGAGGCATCCACAGGAACCGTACCCTCCTTCTCCTACCACCAACCTCTCGGAAGGACTTACGGACCCACATGTTTAACGTGATCGCATTCCGCATGAATGTGGCGGCAGTTTCGGCAGTGGCGGGAATCGAACCCAGGCTTACCGAGTGCAATTTCCGTCCTCTAACCACTGGGCTGTCGCCCCCCGCATATTAGTATTAGTATGTGATAATATGTGTGTATACATGCTAGTATGTGTATATATGCATGTTTGTATGTGTTTATACATGTTAATATTGTGTATGAATGTTAGTATATGTATATGTGTATGTATGTTAGTTTGTGTTCATGAGTTTAGGGCTGCAATGTCTCATGAACGAATGAGATATTTATAACGTAATTTTGTACGATTATTTCAACAAGTAAATACTGGAATTTTATTTATTTTAAATGCTAATGAATTTTTGAAAGACCCCCCCCCCCTGACACACACACACACACACCTCCTCAATTTTTTAATGAATTTTTTAAAAACCTTTAAAAGATCGAGACCTCTAATAATGATAAATAAATAATCGTTTCCAACTTAAATTTTCTTTATAAAACGAAAGATATAAACTTTAGAATGATAGCATGAATCATTCTCGAAATATAGCACGTTATCAAATAAGTTTTTCCAAAAAATTACATAAGAAAGTTGTAAGTATCATCCATTTGGCTCACTTTCATATGCAATATTATGCAATATTATATACAATATATATGCAGTATTATGCAATTCTGTTAAAACTATTCTCCTGAATCTCGTCTGTTCCTTTCACGACAGAGGTTACTTTTTGTAATAGTTTAGTTCTTTGACGCCGAAGAATTTGTCAATAGTTTCTTAATTCACCGCATATTAAGTAAATGTCAAATGCATTTTGATGAGTTTTCGCACATGTGTGCGAATAATTATTTCTGATTAGACTAATAAGTTGAGTCAAAAGTGCGAAATTTCAATTTACGGCTTATTAATTCAATAGCATTAAACCTTATTCTGTGGGTCTTTCACACCACTTGTTACTATCGCCAACGGCCCTTCCGTGCTGAAAACACCGGTTCTCGTTAGATCATCTAAGTCAAGCAGCATCGGGCGCGGTTAGTACTTGGGTGGGTGACCATTTGGGAACACCGTGTGCTGTTGGCACATTTTGGGCGCGGGAGCTGGGTGGTTTGCGCGCTGGATTTGCACGCTGCCACAACTTTCGCCATGTTCATGCGGAGTACTATCACGTTAAATATGTGGGTCCGTAAGTCCTTCCGAGAGGATGGTGATAGGGGAAGGAGGGTACGGTCCCTGTGGATACCTCACCCACTGGGTTCCGGTCTAAATTGGGTGGCACTTCCCGGCCGTCCAAACGGTTACCTTACACCTTTCTGGTAGGTTGGACGGTCTGGGTCTCAACAACACCACTTGTTACTTTAATGAGAACCTATTTATTACTCCCGTGTGACAGAAGAAAAGTCATAGAATTATTAAAAAGAAGTCATATACTGTCCGCATAAGATTTTTTTTACATTAAACTAATAAAATATCTCAAAAAGAAAATTCGTAATCCGTTGCCGATAAATTAGATTCCCAACAAAATCCTCCGTATGAATGAAACGTTTCCATACTTCATTTAATTTATTTCCGTTCTCCAGTTATTCAGAACTTGCAAATCGTTATGCGAGTATAACATGTAATTTACGAAACTAGATATTCCGGAGCGGCAATTTTGATCGTTATAAAAGTGATCGTGTAAGGAATTTTATTCCGGAATGGAGAAACTGGAGATGATAGATTATATAGTTCAGAGAGGGCAATATTGGAAGCAACAATCACAGATGCATTATAACGATATTAAATGACTATATGTGACACTAGATTCGCTTTATTTAGTTACAATTTTTCATTTTATATCGGTTTCTGACTATGGGCAATTTTTTGAAAATTTAATCATGGACTGAGATACCCCCCCCCCCCTCCCCCATCATCCATCTATATATCTAGTCGAAATCACATTTCATATGTTAATATACGAAATTTTAAGATGTCCTATCTTTCCTTTTATTTATATTTTTATATAAATAACATTGATTCGATTTTTAGCATAAATCATTCTATGTACCCATTTTAAATAAATGAATGATAAATATAAATGTATAATATAATATGTATAATATGTATAATATGTATAATCAAATATGTATAATATAATAAATGAATGACAAATTATTAGATATTAAACGTCATTTTATTACAACACCATCAACGAGACAAATTTAGGGATAAATATAACTTTAAAAGCCATGCTGGGGTATATGTAGTACCCCTTCTTTCTCCAGATAATGTTTATATTGGTAGTACTAAATATATTGGTAGTACTAAACGCACGGTTGCTATACGGTTGGCTGAACATGCTATGGACGTTAAAAACGGTAAACAGTCAACTGTTCTTGCCCAATTAGTGACTAATGATAACTTTCAACCCCTTTTTGAAAATTCAATTCTTTTGATCAGCTGTAATAACCCCTGGTCTATTTCACTTCATAAATCCCTGCTTATTCATCTATATCGTATCTCTCTATCTGTAATTTTGACCCTATCCGTGTTTTAAGTTACGCCTGGCGGCTCGTTCTCGATTTCATGCGAGTCAAACCTTTACAAAGTTACCTCTAAAATATAAAGTATTTAAAATTCTTTACTTGTGCATATTTGTGCTTTATACTGGATTATGACTCTTTGTCTTTCTTCTATTTAAAATTTTGTAATTTATAAATATGTTTCTGGTAATTTTGTGTAGATGTAATAAACGTGTTTAGTAGTGATGCCAATTTTGTAATATGCAGATTTAACTTACCGGTAGTGGATAGTATTTAACCTTTTTCTTACGGGTGGAACAGCTTCAATCCTAAACGAAGGACCTCCTAAACAGACAGGTATTTGACATACCCTATCCCAAACAGTTCGAACCCCCTTTGCAGACATTGGCGTCCATGGACGCCAATGCTTGCAAAGGGGAATAAACTGTTTGGGATAAAGTATGTCAAATACCTGCCATTTTAGGAGGTTAAAAGTAGTGAATATTTTATTCATAAACTTTTTTACATTCCTTTCATTCAGTGGCGATATTTTTATTAATCACATTACTACGATAATTTATTTTACTTAAAAACGTAAAACCTTGGAGGTAAAAGTACTTTCTAACTCCATGCTTAAAACTTCGTCGAAAAAAGCAATACCATAGAATCGTCTGCTTCGCTATTTAAAATTAATGAACGTTTCATTCATATCAGCTGTATTGCAGACTCCAGAGCTACATAATTTTGCGCTAAAGAAATTCAGCAATTCTTATACAACTCGTCTTGCAGCTTGATATGTATACATTCCCCTATCTTGAAAATTAGGCTTCGTTGTAAAAGTAATCAAAGTTTGATGATCATTTAAGCTAAAAGATATTGTAATTTTGTTGGCGCAGTATATAGATGCACAGAAAAAAAATCACAAATAAAGCAGTTTTAGGACGGATGCAACACTAAATATAAATGGAAAAGAACTTTAATAATCACGATTTTGACACAAGATGGATGCTATATTTTATTTTGAAGTAGGTCACTTGATCTCTTCATATAATATGGGTGCAATTATTATTTTAATTTTCATTTAAAAAACTACCGAACATATTTTGCTGAAATTTGTTTCATATATTTTATGGGATAATTTAAATATTTCCTAAAATTTTCAAAACAACTTATGAATTTTAACTACGCTTAAAAAATATTTGAAAAATTAAATCCCATAGGGTTCAATGCATTTCGTTTTTTCAACCAGGCTGATATTATTCTTATACATTCCCATATATCCCACAGACCGTCTCAACAACATACTAAAATTTCATTTTGATAAAGTCATTTTTACTTTCTTATGTACGTAATGTATAAGGAAAGTACTGTGACGGGGTCGAAAATTCGAATTCGAGTTTTCGACGGGAAAGCACGTTTCAAGCATCCTTGATCACGAATAGAACATTTTTGAGGTGATGTCTCTCTCTCTGTGTGTGTGTGTGTGAAAGTATGTGTGTGTGTGTGTGTGTGTGAAAGTATGTGTGTGTGTGTGTGTGTGTGTGTGTGTGTGTGTCAGTGAATCTGTGGAGACGATATCTCACGAACGGATGAAGCGATTTGAATAAAATTTGGTACAAAAATCACAATCCGTGAATACTGGTAGCTTATTGTTTTTAAACGCAATCGAATGTTCAGAACCTCCTAAAACTTTCAAGTGAAATTTTGAAAAAATCATCAAAAAATCAAAACCTTTAATAAAGTTACGAAAATAGGCATTTCTTATGTAAATTTTCCTTAGAAAACGATTCACATAAACCTTAGAAAGCTAGAATGAACCGTTCTTGAGATATTGCACATTTTTCAAATAAATTTATAAAAGTATCCAATAAATTAAAAAATATATATTAACTGTTGAGAAACATGTTCACTTTTCATATGTAATATCATGCGATAAATTGGGTGACATTATTCTGGATCTAACTCGTTCCATTCATAAGAAAAGATACTTTGAGTAATACATTTGTATTTAAAAGCCAATAGTCATTTATCTGTTATAAGAAAATCTTATTTCTCCGTCCATAACGCTTGGCGAGATTTTGGTGACAAATATGGCGGAATGTCGCCAACTTGGCGACTTTTTTAAATATTGCCAATTAACGAAAATTTCTCCAAATGGATAAAAATGACGCTAAATCGATGAAAATGACAACTGATTAACGACTATTCAACATCTTGGAAAGAATATAAGTATCCATTATAAGAATAACCTATTTTTTTTGCTGTAAAAGTAGTAAATTCATTACATTTTATAAGGAAAGATCATGTGCTGCCCACATCAGATTTTTACGTTAGTTATTGTGCGAACGGACAGACAGACAAACAGACAGAATGAACAAAGTCATAAACATTTTACTTCATATTGGAAAGTATTAAAAACTATATATGCTCCAATGCATCAATTAAATGCCAGTTTTATATATAATTTCTAACGACGACAAAAATAAAATCAACCCCACAACTCTGGAACTAACCGTTCTTGAGATAATTTAGTTTTTTCTTTATATTTTTGAAACTTCGTCTTTAAAAATACATTAAGCCGCCAATTTAAAACGAAAATTGAATTGAAACTGCAAATTCAATCGAATTTCAAATAATTACCCATCCTATTTTGTGCAATTAGTCTTAATGAATTATGAAAGGAATAAAGAGGCAATGGATTTGAGTTTGTGAGTAAAGTCATTTGCTACCACCATATTTTTTTTTTTTGGGGGGGGGGGGTAAATGTTTTTACTTTCCCTGCAATACATGGTAATGTATTGGGATAATATGCAGGAAAAGCATTGGAATCATGCCGAAAATCGCAACTCGACTTTTCAACAGATCTACACGTTTTAAAACCTCTAAAATACGAAACAACTATTTTTAGCGTGACGTCCGTGTGTATGTCTATCTGTCTATGTATCTGTCTGTCTGTCTATGTGTCTGTCTGTGTGTCTGTCTGTGCAATATATTCATGCTAATTTAGAAACTAATGGACATAATTTCATAAAATTTGGTAGGTAAGTCACGTGGATGTGACCCTGGTGCTGATTTGTTTTTGGTACGATTCGATAAAGAGAACCGCATTTTTCTGGCGAAATGGCCCGTAAAAATTTCATGTATCTACAGTAGCTAAAATACTAACTGACCAAATTTCACAAAATTTGGTAGATAAGTTACATGTGAGATACTCTGATGCTGGTTAGATTTTGGTAAGATTTTGGCAAAGATACGTATGCTGAAATGTATCAATTAAATTCTTGGTTTATACTCAATTTTTGACGAGGAAAAATATATAACCAACTCTATTACTTTAGGACTAGCCGTTCTCAAGATATTGGAGATTTCTTGCACTTTTGTTACGCCGCTTTCGGTAAAATGTTCAATTATCAAATGGAAACGAAAATTAAACTAAAAATGCAAATTTAGTGTTATTTTGTGCAATTAAATTCAACCTAATGAATTATTAAAGAAATAAATGAAAAATGAATTGGAGTCTGCAGGGAAAGTGATGTGCTGCCCACATTAGATTTTTTTATATTGTAGCAAGAGGTCATTATACTAAACATACAGTCAGGACTACACGCCGAATCGCTAGTCTGATTATCAATTTTTAGGAGTTACTATTTTTGTTTAAATTCTGTGACCAGTTTTTGAATATTCGAACAAATACGGAACATATGTTTTTTTACAATATTTCTGTGCGGTGTGGTCTGATAATAATTAAACTAAAAGTGCTTTAAAATTTCGTAAGAAGGAACATGAACACTATGCCAAAAAATAGGAATTTAATAAATTTTCAATTGCTCAACATTACTTTCATTTTAACAACCGTTTTGAGTTTTCTTCAGCAAGAATCATACAAAGATGCCCATTGATGTATAATCTTGACTTTTTTTAAGTCTTCCATATAAGAAAAATAATTCTAGTAATTTAGTTAATAACATGTCCAGTACTCCAATGTTGTCCACGGTCTGGCAGAGTGCCCTATAATTTTTTCCATTTCCCTCTTATTTATTTCATTTCTTAGGCTTTGGGATTCTTGTGCGCCATTTCACTTATTTTTGGTTTCATTGAGACCTGACTTGTTTTGTTTGGATATATCTGTTTTGATTTGGGCACTCCACTCTTGTGTGTTAGTTCTCATTTCGGATTGGCTAGAGTATTTTTCATTCTGCTTTCTGATTGGCTTTCTTAGGTGAACTCTTAATCCACGATTTGGAGTAAGAGATTTATATCTTTATCCACGAATATTCCCTTCCGTATCTTCTATTTGTGCCCATTTCAAATTTTTGACTTTATGTTTGTTGGTTCTTTAGCGCTGACGAAGGGGATACCGCGTACCTTCAAAACAGCTGCATGATATATTAATTTTCAATTTGAGTATATAACGTTATACAAGCTTTCCTTAACCTTAGCACAAAGTTAATATTACTCACTGGTGTATTTTGTCTCGATCGTTTGAATGATCGAAGATATTTATTTATTTTTTTATATATAAATATATATATATATAAATTCCTATGAAATTTCTGTCATATATAAATTTCTATGACAAACAATCACCTAAATTATTTCAAATGCGTATCTAAAATTGTTTCTGTGAGACCAGGTTTTGAGCAAGATTTGGCGGAGACAGTATTATGTTCAATATTTACGATATCTGTTATGTTTAACAATAGCAGCAGACGTAACGATGCCAGTTTTTACAACACTTTGACCCGGCAGGTCAATTAGGCCATAAACCTAAGAGGCTACATATAGGCACGAGAACGATTAAAAAGGATGACCAATTCTTGAAGATGTCTGATCGCATTGCCCTAAGGTCGGCCAATCAGAGCGACAAGGGGCGTTACAGACCGCAGGCAGAAGAAGCGGCAACAAAAGGTTCTAGGTGATATTTAGAACTACTTCTACGAGAGATTTCACGATGACTGCGACGGCAATAGCGATTTTTCGTAGAGAGATGCAGTAGAGAAGTATTCCGGAAGTTTGGCAAACAGAGTGTTCCGTAGAGATTTCACAGAAATGTCCAATGTCCTGATATATAGAACGTCAACGGCAGCTACCATATCAACTGCAGTACAATTAGCAGTATCACACCCTGAGTTAGTACCTGTACAAAATACTCTGATGTAAGAGTTGAGATCAATGTTCAAAGACAAACTTGAAAGTATGTGTTCCTCAATTATTGTTGAAGGTCATCAATGCATTTTAGGCATTTTTAGTTATCTGGTCTCACATTTTCTCTCTCCGCCGCAATAATTATGAACAATTGTTGTAATTACTTTAATAAGTTAACTATATTGTTAATAAATTATTTTATCCTAAAGTTAAAATGGTGCAATTAATTGAAGTATTATGAATGAAACGAATAAATGATGTTAAAAGATTTAAAGTATAACATTGCATATGCAGTGTTTTACTTAGGCATACGTCCGATAATAAATATTCTATTCCAGGACTCGCACTAAAGATTAAATAAGGTGAGTTAACGCGGTATTTCATGTTACATCGCAATGTAATTAATTAACTTCTATGAACTTCAATTTACATTTAAAATGTGCACCACAGCTTCTAGTATACTTCGAATTTAATGGGGAAAAAATCCAACGATTTTATATTCCATTCCATGTAATTTTAATCTAAAAAACTACCAGCAAACGCAAGTCGTTCTAAAAATTTTACACCATTTCCTACTGTTCATAGTTTAAATATTTTTATCTTTGCCATTACAAAAGAGAAACACACACTAAAAATTAACATGTATATAAAATAATAACTGGAAAACGAGTTTCAAAATATTTATGTTTCACTGTGTTCTGAAGAACGAGACTTTCAAAATAGTGAATTCATAAAATATAAACTTATATAAAACATATATAGAATAACATATAAAATCTATGTTCTGAATATAGTAAAAAATAGTAATAATTAGAGCACAGCAATACGTTGGATAAGATAATTCCAGCTTATATATATATATATATATATATATAAAACCTCGAGCGAAATGGGATACATTTTCTAGTGTTATAAATGTTTCAACTAAAATTTAAAATTTCTATAACTTTCCCCTGATCAGTAGTGCCCTGAATTTCAAATGGCATACACATATAAAGGGACGACTCCAAAGCCAGTTATTTATTCCCGGTTTTCATTTATTCTGCGTTTCGGGATTTCTTATAGCCTGCAATTTTTGAAACTGGAGATTCTCTAGTATGGATTTCGAGAAATTTCGAAAGGCCTGATGATAATTTATTTCCAGAACGGAGAAGCTGGAGATTGTATACTTCAGGGGATGTACCAATCGGATAATTCCAAGAATATGAATACTGAAACAAATATGTGTTAACAAATATGTATTCATACGATATAAAAATTTAAATAATTAGGAATGTCAATATTATATATATATATATATATATATATATATATATATATATATATATATATAAATATAAATTAGTAAATCCAATGTTAGAATGTAAGTAGTAACTCATAATACACTATTCCAAAATTTTCTACAAAATACAAAGAAATTAAAACATAAAGAGGAAATTATAAAGCGTAATGCAGGTCATAAAGACAAAGACAATCAACAAATTTCAAAGATGAGGAATGAAAATAAGAAAACAAAAAAATCAAGCAAAAAAGTTTGCACATGGAAGAGCTTTAGGCTTAAGATAAGTTCATTTCGAAAAAATTCTCGTCAAGTCCATATATCCCTTCGAAATGAACACAAAAATGTTTGTTTCTGAAACACAAGATAGATTTTATCTATAAACTTGTGTTATATGGACAACAAGCATATAGATTGGAAAAATTAAAGGAAACATAAATACCTTAAAATACACTTCATCAGTACAACCATGACGAGCAAAATATGACTATATATACATATATATAAATATATATATATATATATATATCAGGATAATATACTTAGGGATATTATGAATAAAGGGTCTAAATTTCGCATTCCATTCTGCCATCACCCTAAACAACTTCTTCAGTCTATATCATTTGATTTTGATAAATTCATATATCTATATCAACTTGCTTGTTCACATTCCATTCCTATTGAAGCATTCCATCTATGGAAGTATACTACCTTACATCTACTTAAAAATGTTATTATAAACATTAAATTAATGAAGCCTAGGTATCCTTAGAAACAACTCCTATCTGCTATTAAAGAACTACAACAACATTTTGTCATAACTTATGTAGATACAGCTTCTAATAATTATGCCATCATTTGTAAAAAATATTATGTTTCTCTGTTACAGAATTACTTAAAAAATAATCGAATTTTTAAACCCATTAATAATCAGTCTATCAAAATCAAAACTAAAATGCTAAAATTATATGCACAATTAAATATTAATTGTAAGTTTTTAATATTCCTTATGTTACTTTGGTTCCTAAATTCAACAAATCACCTCTCAGTTTTAGAACGGTCACTTGTGGACATAATACCTTTACCACTACAGCTAGTAAGTACTTGCTTAACTGTTTAAATAGAATTAATGAATCTCTTAAATTTAGTAATTCAGGATATTTCATTTTGAACAATAGTTTTGATTTAGTTAATCACCTTAGGAAGCTTCCACAAATTTTTGGTTTCCAAATCTTTGATTTTAAAGACCTATTTAATAATATTGTCATTAAAGATTTATAAAGTTATTATCGCTCTTTATCATGAATATATATCTTCCAATCATGTTGCATTTAATGTCAAAAATTGTTCTATGCTCTTGCACTTTGTGTTATATAACAATTATATTATCCAAGGTGATAACATTTATTTACAAACATCTGGTGTGCCACAAGGTGGCTGTAGTAGTAGTATTCTCGCTAACTTATATCTTTATTATTATGAATGTCATTTTAACTCTAATTTATATATTATATAGATATGTTGACGACTTAATTTGTATTATCATTGATGATTCCTATCCCATTAATATTGATTTTACCCATCTTCTAGAATTAATTTCTAATGAGCCTAGCGTTAGTCAAACTGTAAATTTTTAGACCTTAATTTAGATACCATCAATAATCATGTAATCACCAATCTATATGATAAAAAAGATTCTTACAACTTCACTATCATAAAGCTGCTATCATATCATTCTTGTAATTCTATTCAATTGTTTGGAAACATCATCTTAAACCAGCTATTTCGAATACATCGACTTTCTGATCCTCGG